>ML103123.1:46087-59203 GCA_003697995.1 Taxidea taxus jeffersonii
GGGGGGGGGGGGAGCAGGCTCCCCACCCAGCAGATGGCCTGATGTGGGGCTCAATCCCAGGACCCTGAGATCATGACCCCAGCTGAAGGCAGAAGCTTAACCCACTGAGCCACTCAGGTGCCCCAACCATTCTGTTTTATAGAAAGGGGAAAATTGTGGTCTTTTTTTTTTTTTTTTTTTTTTTTAAAATCAACAGCGACTTATAAAGTGGGATGACCCTGCTGAGGTGACAGAAAGTAAAAGAGAAAAGCAGGCACAAAGTGCTCACCTCTAATTTTTTTCTCTTCAAGTTTTTTTTATTTTTTTTTAAATTTTAATTATTATTTTTTTTTTTTAGTTTTTTTTTATTTTTAAGTAGTATCTACACCCAATGTGTAGAGCTCTAACTCACAACCCAGAGATCAAGAGTCACATGTTCTACTGAACAGCCAGGTGCCCCTACTCTGCTTATTTTTCTTATTTTATTTGGGCTCTATTCTAGCAAGGAGGTGACTAGAAATTAATGCAATCAGAACCTTTCGCAAAGCAGCAGCTGGACAACCTGTTCATTTGGTACATTTTTCATTAAAAGTTATTTTGGGGGACGCCCGGGTGGCTCAGTTGGTTAAGCGGCTGTCTTTGGCTCAGGTCATGATGCCGGCGTCCTGGGATCGAGTCCCGCATCGGGCTCCTTGCTCAGCGGGGAGCCTGCTTCTCCCTCTGCCTCTGCCTGCCTCTCTGTCTGCCTGTGCTCACTCTCTCTGACAAATAAATAAATAAAATCTTTAAAAAAAAAAAAAAGTTATTTTGGAAGGTTGGAGTTCACTTCCTGCAGTCATTCCATTTCTGACGGAAACAGAGGAAAGCCCAGGAATAGCTCAGCCAAGATGCAATAAACAGAGAGGGATCTAGAAACTGTAATATGAATAGTAAATGGAAAAAGAGAACATTTAGTAGGAACATCCTTCATTCATTCAATTCCTGAGCAACTGTGATGCAGCAGGCACTGTGGTAATACTATGTATTAGGAATACAAATATGGCAGACAAAATCCCTGATGAGAAACATGATTATTGTGATGAAAGTTTCACAGTATAGGGGCTCCTGGGTGGCTCAGTGGATGAAAGCCTCTGCCTTCAGCTCAGGTCAAGATCCCAGAGACCTGGGACTGAGGCCCGAATCAGGCTCCCTGCTCATTGGGGAACCTGCTTCTCCTTCTGCCTCTACTGCTCCCCCTACTTGTGCTCTCTCACTATCTCTAACAAATAAATAAAATCTTTAAAAAAAAAAATGTGGATGAAACTGTTTGAAAATCAAAATAACGAAAAAAATACTTCCAAAGAACAGTGAGAAAGAAGGGAGAACAACAATATGGGTCACTGAAAGCCAATCAAGAATTTTCTGGACTGAGAAGGGTAAGCTATTCTAGGCAGAGAAAACTAACATAATGAAAGGCATGCACAACTATACTAGAAAACTAACATAACTAAATGCATCTTTGGGAAACCACAAATGGTATGGTATAAAGAGCTGGGTGTTAGATGTATATGCCAAAACTGGATATGAGTGTGATGTGCCAAGTTATGAAGAGCCTTATATTTCATACTAGAAGGACAGAACACCAGATTAAGAATAAAGGTGGGTTGGCACAGTTAAGCAGCCAGACTCTTGGTTTTGGCTCAGGTCTCAGGGTCCTGGGACTGAGCCCTGTGTTGGGCTCCACATGTGGCATGGAGTATGCTTGAGAGTCTCTCTCTCTCTCATCCCTCTATCTATCATGCTGTCTCTCTCTCAAAATAATAATAATAACAAAATATTTAAAAAAGAAAAAAAAGAATAAAGCTAGGTTGTAGTCACAGCTCAATATTCTTTTCCTTTAAAATTTTATTTATTTATTTTAGAGAGAGAGGGAGGGAGGGGGAGAGAGAGAGAGAGAGCGCACAAGTACGGGGAGTGGCAAGCAGAGGAAGTGGGAAAAGCAGGCTCCATGCTGAGCAAGGAGCCTGATGTGAGGCTTGAACCCAGAATCCTGGGATCATGACCTGGGCTAAAGGTAGTCACTTAACGGACTGAGCCACCCAGGTGCCCCCATGGCTCAATATCCTTAACATTAAATCAGTATAATAGTCCCAACATCTTACAGAATAACTGTGATGATTAAATAAGATTATATTCATAAAGTGCTTAGTGCAGTGTCTATACTCAACAATGGTAATTGTAACTGTTATTAGCTAATGTCAGACTTTATCCTGAAGCCATGGGGAGACAGGGACAGGTTTCAAGGAGACTAACATGATCAGATGTCTATTTTGAATCAATCTGCCGAAAATGTGAAAGACAAACAGGAGATGGCAGAAATCAGTGAAGTAGCTATAGCGATTTCAAGGCAAGAGATGATCTTAAACCAGGGTGCCATAAGAGGGCCATCACACAAAGGAGGGGGTAGATTTACTTCTGAGTTCAAAAACAGGTTAGTAAAGTCTGAAGAAAGGCAATTTTAGATGAACATAAACAACAATAAGCTTATTTTTTTTTTTAAGATTTTTTTTTTAATTTGACAGATCACAAGCAGGCAGAGAGCCAGGCAGAGAGAAAGGAAGGGAAGCAGGCTCCCTGCTGAGCAGAGAGCCTGATTCGGGGCTCAATCCCAGGACCCTGGGATCATGACCCGAGCCAAAGGCAGAGGCCTTAACCCACTGAGCCACCCAGGCGCCCCGTCACAAAGAGCTTATTTAATTAAACAGTGGCGAAGTCCTAGAAATGCTGAAGCAAAAGCCATGACTACTCCTTAAGAATGATGGAAAAGAGGGGCTCCAGGTTGATTCAGTTGGTTAAGCATCTGACCCCCTTGATTTCAGCTCAGATCTTGATCTCAGGGTCATAAAAAAAAATGATGGAAAATTTATTTTCAGGAGCTAAGAATCTGAACTAGATGATCGATCATTAAACCAACTTCCAGATTCCATGACTCTAGATCACTAACAAAGGTGATTTTATATGGTCATTAATGACTGCTTCCTTTATAGAAAAGTTCATAATTTTTTAAGTGCTTTCACATGAATGCTTTCACTTGATTTTCAAATGCCCTATGAGATAGTTTGTGCAAGGATCATTAGTCCTATTTTCAGAGATAAAGAAACTAGGAAAAGCTCTTGGGGAGCGTGAGTGGCTCACTGGCCTGGGCGTCTGCCTTTGGCTCGGGTCATGATCTCGGGGTCCTGGGATTGAGCCCCGTGTGGAGCTCTCAGGCTCTCTGCTGGGTGGGAGGTAGCAGGGGCTGCTTTCCCCTCCCCCTCTGCCTACTTGTGATCTCTGTCAAATAAATAAATGGAATCTTTAAAAAAAGAAAGAAAGAAACTAGGAAAAGCTCTTAAGTGAGTCGATTACAACCAGGTTTTCTGACCCCTGGGCTCTCTCTTTCCATTCTCACCATTGCCTCCAACATGCTGCCACAGTTGAGAAATCAATTCTGAGAAACCATCCTTCTTTGGTCACCTGTTCGAGTATTTATTTCAAAATCAGGAAATTCTTCTGCATGTCTTATATTCACTGTTCAGGAGCTTCAGAGTATTCCTTTGTCCTCTTCAAGCTGAATAAGAGTTATCTTTATATAATGCTCCTTCATATTTGCATAATATAAAATATCTGTCATTTCCCTAATCTGGGCTAATTAACCCCAATTCCTTGAGGTTTTTTTTCATGTATTCTTTCCCTTAAGCTAATCAAGGAATGTGATCCCTAATTTAGTATTAACTCCAATAAAACAATAATCTCTTCCCATATACTCCAAATTCTAATCCCCAGGCATCTTTTAAAGAGTACTTCTCCAAGTATTCATACCAGTATTTACTGAGCACCTACAATGTAACAAGACATTGCTCCAGGAGTGAGGGGTTTGGCAAAGAACAAAACAAACAAAAACTTGTGCTTCCATTTTTACACAGGGTACAGTGGGAGGGTCAGATAAATTTAATAAGTAGATTAAGTTCCATAGACTCTTAGAAGATAATAAACGCTAGGGAAAGAAAGACAAAGCAGTGTTAGGAGATGAGCATACTAGGATAGTGATTTTAAATAGCATGGCTTGGGGCGCCTGGGTGGCTCAGTGGGTTGGCGCCTCTGCCTTTGGCTTGGGTCGTGATCCCAGCATCCTGGGATCGAGCCCCGCATTGGGCTCTCTGCTCAGCGGGGAGCCTGCTTCCTCCTCTCTCTCTCTGCCTGCCTCTCAGCCTACTTGTGATCTCTGTCTGTCAAATAAATAAGTAAAATCTTAATAAATAAATAAATAGCTAGCTAGCATGGCTAGAGGGGTCTTCCCTGAGAAACTGTAGTTCTCCATGGCTTATCTGCTAGTTTCAGTGTAAGACAGCAATACTTTTAATTTCATAACAGATTTTTTTAAAATTTTTTTTATTTATTTGTCAGAGAGAAGGAGAGAGGGAGAGCACACAAGTAGGCAGAGAGGCAGGCAGAGGCGGAGACAGAAGCAGGCTTCCTGCCGAGCAAGGAGCCCATGCGGGACTTGATCCCAGGACCCTGGGACCATGACCTGAGCCGAAGGCAGGGGCTCAACCCACTGAGCCACCCAGACGTCCCTCATAACAGATTTTTTTAAAAGATATTATTTAATTTACTTGTCAGAGAGAATGAGTGCGTGCGTGCACGCGCACAAGTAGGGGAAGCAGCAGAGAGAGGGAGAGGGAAAAGCAGGCTCCTTACCAAGCAGGGAGCCAGATGTGGGACTCAATCCCAGGACCCCAGGATCATGATCTAAGACGAAGGCAGATGCTTAACCAGCTGAGCCACCCAAGCCTCCCAACGTAACAGATTTTTTAAAGCAATTAAACTATAATCAATATAGTTGTCCCTTCTCTCCTTTCAAGCTTAACTCTTAGACACTTGCACTTCTAATAAAAAGCAACTTATCAACTTGTTTAGAAGAGTGGAATCTTATCTCTGTAACATGGAAATACTCTTCACGCAATAATGCAACAAACTAATTTAAGTCTGCTCCTGCACAAGGGCACACACAACTCTGACTTTGATAAAGACTAGCATTTCCCTGGTTAAGCAATGGTACTTTCTTAACTAGTTGTGGGAAGTTGAGAGATGAGCAGATGTGGACGACTGGGGGATGGAGGCAGTTGGTGGAAACGGAATTTCAGAGAGTTACAGAATTGGTGTGCAGGCTTTAGTGGCATCAGCTTCTCACTTCCAAGTGCGCTTGGAACAATCTCCCTAAGACATACTATGAATGATAAGAATGATACATTTCAGTCAGGACATTTGTTTAGCTTGGAGAAGAGGCAAAAACTAAAATATGGCCTGCTGAAAAAGCAACTTGTTCCAACTTAATTTTGCCATGGACTATGGAAATAGGTGAAGGGCTTTTCTTAAAAGGAAAGGTTCATTTTGTCTCTCTGCAGAAATGTCCTAACACACTATCACACTCCAACTGCACCATAACTTCACAGGGATTCAATGAAACCTAAGTACCAAAATCTTTTGTAAAGCACCTTAGTGAATGCACAGTAACACCTAGCAGGACAGCTTAAAACAAATATATGGATTCTTCATTAATGCACTGGTCTCACTTTCTGCTGAATGAAAAAGGTTCTGGGAGAATAAGATAAGCAAAAGCCAAACCAGTACCTTCACAGCTACAAAATTAATGTCTTCACAATGGTATATCCACTTCCAGCTGAATAGCTGGGTAATACAGACAGTCCATTCAGGAACTCAGGAAATGCGCCTTTTCCACTGATATACTGTGACCTGGGATGAGCGGTCTTTAACCTCTCATAGTCTTGATAGTCCTTTAAAATAGATTAAGTTCTATCCTTTACATAGTAAGTGGTAAGTGAGCTGCCAATGGAAAAAAAAATACTGTAGGTTTTGGAACAAAAGAAGAAACTTAAGTTATGATTAACAACATTTATGCTTCTCCTCTGAAGCAACGGGATAGTGTCAAAATCCCTTCAATTTTCCAAGTGGGATAAAATCTGATTTTTCACTCAGATCAGCAACTGTTCTTCAAAACCACTTTGCTGAGTGCAATGAATTAGCGATTGGTCATGGAAACCTTGCCTTTCAAATCTGCTATAATATTCAGCTGATCCTCCACTGAGAGAGACAGAAGCAAACAAACATTTTCCCATCAGACAGCACTTAAAAGAAATCCTCAGCTTTGAAATTTTTAACATATAGCACTACTTTAATCACAATCTGACATCTGACTCCTAAATGGATTTCATTTTGGCCAACAGTTCTCATCATTATAGTATACACAGTCCACTGTTAAGAGGATGGGTTTGCTTTGGTAACACTTCTTTGGTTGGATTATCTACAACTTGTCCACATATGATGAATCACTGGCCAATACCATGGTGCCAGAAGATGCCAACAAAGAAGACATGCTACTACGTAAAGCTAGTTTATTTATGATCTATTGGGAAAATCTCAATTCTCCATAGGATGTCAGTATAATTAGATAACAAGGGTCAAAGTCTTAAAAAATTAAATAAACAATCTCAAGGATACTAAACTGAGCTAAACTTTTCTAGGTCCAGTAATGAGCTATATACTTTTGTTGTATACATACTTTTGTTTTGTATATATACTATATACATTTGTTGATCAAAAAACTAAGGTTAATTCAAGCTTGTGGATATCTTATTTACTGGTCTCTTGAATGACCAGAGAAAGAAAACAAATCAGTTTGTTCAGCTCATAAATCCCAGTTAAAAAGCAGAGGAAGTTATTTAAGCTATTGCTAGGAGTATCTTTGGACTTTACCTATCTCTACTTTGCCTGTTTGCCCTTTTGCATGAATAATCAATAACTGTATTTTCTGATCAGGAATGAATCCTTAACTAGAGTTCTGCCCATGTGTTATAAAGATGCCTCTGCCCTTTTCTGCTAGGCTGAAATGTAACAAACTCAGTCCATGACTGAATTTAATCTAATAGGCCCAATGCTCCATCCCTGAGATCCATCAGCACCAAATAGCGTATCAAATATAACCAAACTGGAAAATTTCAAGTCACTTCAAATAAGGATCCTGAGGGGTGCCTGGGTGGCTCAGTGGGTTAAGCCTCTGCCTTCGGCTCAGGTCATGATCTCAGGGTCCTAGGATGGAGCCCCGCATCAGGCTCTCTACTCAGCGGGGAGCCTGCTTTTCCTTCTCTCTCTGCCTGCAGGCACTCTGCCTACTTGTGATCTTTGTCTGACAAATAAATAAATAATATCTTAAAAAAAAAAAAAATTCAGGGCACCTGGCTGGCTCAGTCAGTGAGCATGTGACTCCTAATCTCAGGGTGGTAAATTCAAGCCCCAATGTGGGCACAGAGCTTCCTTTAAAATATATATAAATATATTAGAAATTCAAAGGGAAGGATTCAGAGACCTTGGCTCCAGATCTGGATCTGGCTTCACTACTAAATCACTAAGTTATGGGACACCTGGGTGGCTCAGTTGGTTAAGCGGCTGCCTTCGGCTCAGGTCATGATCCCAGCGTCCTGGGATCGAATCCCACATCGGGCTCCTTGCTTGGTGGGGAGCCTGCTTCTCCCTCTGCCTCTGCCTCTGCCTGCCTCTCTGTCTGCCTGTGCTCGCTCGCTCTCTCTCTCTAGCAAATAAATAAAAATAAAATCTTAAAAAAAAAAAAAAATCACTAAGTTATTTAGACATTCTCAGGACTTTATTTTTCCTACTTCAGAGAAATGCTGAGAACACTGACACTGCTTATTTCATTCACTGAATGAAACTAATCTAAATGTAAAAATGTTTATGTCAATACTGGAAATGACTCTTGGGTTGAAGAAACTCTTGTCTTAACCTTTTGTGAGTCGTTATATAATGCTCCCCGAAACTCCACATTTAATTTCAAAGTATAATATGTAGTAAAGATACATATAATATGTACTAAAGAAGTTAGAGAATTTTTTTAAACCAGATACAGGCTTTCTCCATTTTCTTCTATTACCACATGTATTTACAGCTAATAAAACCTCCCAGTAAGTAAAATTCTAAGATCTGGCCAAACAAGAGGACTGTCCAGTATTTATGGAATGCTAACATATAGATCAAAGCCCGGGGAAGGAGCAAAGGCCTGGATTCTAAAAAGATGAGCAATCTGAGTGGTTAAAAAAAAAAAAAAAATGGGTTAAAACCTCTGGTGGGGGAGGGGGTGCCTGGGTGGCTCAGTTGGTTAAGCGTCTGCCTTCGGCTAGGGTCATGACCGGGGTCCTAGAATGGAACCCCATGTCAGGCTCCCTGCTCTGTGAGGAGTTTATTTCAACATCTCCCTGTGCTAGTGCACGTGTCCTCGCTCTCTCAAATAATTAAAAATCTTTTTTTTTTTTTTTTAATTAAATTTGGGGGGTGCCTGGGTGGCTCAGTGGGTTAAAGCCTCAAGCCTCTGTCTTCGGCTCGGGTTGTGATCCCAGGGTCCTGGGATTGAGCCCCACGTCGGGCTCCCTACTCGATGGGGAGCCTGCCTCCCCCTCTCTCTCTGCCTGCCTCTCTGCCTACCTGTGATCTCTGTCAAATAAATAAAATATTTTTAAAAAATTAATTAGGGGCGCCTGGGTAGCTCAGGTCATGATCTCAGGGTTCTGGGATCAAGCCCCGCATCAGGCTCCCTGCTCGTCGGGGAGCCTGCTCCCCCCACCCCGCCTGCTTGTGATCTCTGTCAAATAAATAAATAAAATCTTTTTAAAAAATTAATTAAATTTAATTTAATTTGGGGTGGTGGCTCAGTGGGTTAAGCCTCTGCCTTCGGCTCAGGTCATGATCTCAGGGTCCTTGGATGGAGTCCCACATTGGGCTCTCTGCTCGGCGGAGAGCCTGCTTCCTCCTCCTCCTCTCTCTCTCTCTCTCTCTCTCTCTCTCTCTCTCTCTCGGCGGAGAGCCTGCTTCCTCCTCTCTCTCTCTCTGCTTGCCTCTCTGCCTACTTATGATCTCTCTCTGTCAAATAAATATATAAAATCTTTAAAAATTTTTTAAATTAAAAAAAAGGCACCCCTGTTTTGAATAGCTTTAACAACCCCATAATAACTGCAGTATCAAACATAGTCAGGGTAATTAATTCAGTGGACTTTTCCCCTTCCACTGCCAGCTTGAACAGCTCTGAGGATAATCTCCTTCACTCTCCAGGGCTCAGTTGGAAGATTCATTATTTATGCCCTCAATTGTTTACTCTGTCCTATTTTCCATCCATCCAGGCCCAAGGGCAGTGTTATCACTGGCCTGTTTCCAAAATGAATGTGTTAGTTCACTGCCTTACTGGTTACAAAACCAAAGATAATCAAATACAATGGTATCCTACAACTGAAGAGCAACTCTACTCATCACTTAATCCTGGAGAAAGAATGCTGACCCACCGTTACCAAAAGCTAAATTCTCTTAGATGGATGAAGTGAGATCCATAAGTCATTCTGTTCTGTGTGTGTGTATGTGTGTGTGTGTCCCACCGAGCAACATATATGCAAATGCAACAGAATTCTTAAAGGGCACTATCATTAGAAAGGCAGCTCTGGCCCTCACCAAGAGCAGACCTGTAAACTGTTGAGGATTAAACTGATTGAGATGCATTTTGCCTAGCAACCATTCATTAGGAAGAGTTCAGTAACTCACCAGCAATCAATTCCAGTCTTTATCTGAGCAGATAACAGACTCCACCAAGTCCTCTCCCCTCCAGATTCAGACTCACAGCAAACTTCCTCAAAAGACTCAGCTTCCAAGAGTCAACCCCTGGGGGGAGGGGGTTGGATTTAAGCACACACAAAATACTGTCTCAGACACCTGACTGACAAAACTGAATAGCTTAAAACTATCACCAACCACATCTCCATATGAATGCATTCATTGTCTCTAAATAAGTCTCTCACAGAGCAGCATTCCCAGTTCTGTTTGCCTCTAATATTTCCCCATCTTGAGCAAGCTTTTTCCGATCCCAAACCTTACAACATTCAAGGTGATTATTATGAGAATTAACACCAAGGGTCCAATCTTTTCCTTTACCTTCTCAAGGGGATCATTTTATACTTCTGATGTGAATGGGGGATTGGGCTTGAGTCCTCCCTTTAGAGAGAACACAGGGCCCTTTTTCTTAACACATTCTAAGCTGTGACTCACAGAAATAATCAGGATGGATAAAAACAGATTGCTAAAGAAAATTAAATCAGCTACTTTATCTTCAGCAGCACTATGTCCCCTCAACCTAAGAGATTATGGGAAGTCATGGCTTCATATAATTGTTTCCTTGCAGAGGACCAAATTTGAGGACTTCCATCCCCCTTTAAATGATATTTGAAAATCAGGGTAGATACACCTATGATTAGCTCTATACATAGCCTTTTCTCCTGGGGAACATTCTTTGGGGAAATCACTGTACCATGCAAAATATTGATTACACAAATCAGGCAAGAAAATAGATACATAAAAAAATAAGGTGAACAAAGTTTAATATAACTTTACAAAACTGTATTAACTGCTTACCCATGGGTAGACAAAAAAAAAAAAAAACCCCACCTAGGATACCAAATAGGAAATCAACTTACTTTTTAATAGAAGCAAGCTGAAGTGATACATGCTTTAAATGGCCTCTAAATATTTTTTGTTGTTGTTACTTTCTCAACTTGCTATAGCTTAGACATTAAAGTGTGTTGTGTTTTGTTTTATATAGTAGCTAGCTGTCAAGGCTCCAATCAGTGATTTTTAATAGTTTATTCTCAGTAACAAGTTAGGTAAGAAAACATCTAGGGGATCCTTTTAGCCTTTCAATTTAAACATGATTATGGAGTCGTAAGGGATAAATGGGTAATAAAGAACACATCTCAAACCCAACAAAGGTTTACTGTGAATCTACTTTTTTGAACAATTCTCCCCCCCCCCAAGTAATCTCTACACCCAATGTGGGGCTTCAACCCCCAAGGTCAAGAGTCACATATTCTATCAACTGAGGCAGCCAGGTGCCCACTTTTTTGTACAGTTCTGTAGTAAGGCTACCTGAAATTTTAAAAATAGATAAAGTCCTGATTCCCAGTAAGTTTCCACAACTGAGATGGCTTCCTATCTTACTACCCCCTCTTCTTCATAACACTTGCTTTTACCAAAAACTGCCTTTTATTAGAGACCCACTAAATCACTGCAAAGGAAAAACACTGATCAGTTAAAACTGTAAGACAGCTCCAACATATAATTTGTGTCTTCAAAACTGAATTCCAGTTAGAACAAACCGTGGAAACTGAACCTAGATTTTAAGAATGAACTTTCAATCATTTCAATTAATATTTACCAAAGTGCTACCAAAAACTGTATTCATCCCATCTGGTGTTCTAGCTCTTTGCTAATCAACATTAAGATGAATCTGGTCCAAACACCTTTGGTGAAAAGACCCAGTTAAATTAAGCAAGTTTATCAAGAACACTGCCACACACCACAGAAAGACAGACAGACAGACAGACACACACACACACACACCCTTTGTTTCTAACATCATAAGATTCTAACATCATATCTTCAACTGATAACTTTCCTCTCAATTAAAAACTTATAAAGAGGGGACGCCTGGGTGGCTCAGGTCATGATCCCAGCGTCCTGGGATTGAGTCCTGCATCCGGCTCCTTGCTCGGCAGGGAGCCTGCTCCTCCCTCTGCCTCTGCCTGCCACTCTGTCTGCCTGTGCTCGCGCTCTCTCTCTCTCTCTAACAAATAAATAAATAAAATCTTAAAAAAAAAAAAAAAAACTTATAAAGAGGGGGCACCTGGGTGGCTCAGTGGGTTAAAGCCTCTGCCTTCGGCTCGGGTCATGATCCCAGAGTCCTGGGATCCAGCCTGCACCGGGCTCTCTGCTCAGCAGGGAGCCTGCTTCCCTTCCTCTCTCTCCCCGCCTACTTGTGATCTCTGTCTGTCAAATAAATAAATAAAATCTTGAAAAAAAAAAAAAAAAACTTATAAAGAGGTTCCTGATTTTGGCTGAAGCTCTGTGTCCTTCAGAAAGAAGGGATCCAGGGCACCTGGGTGGTTCAGTGGGTTAAAGCCTCTGCCTTCGGCTCAGGTCATGATCCCAGGGTTCTGGGATTGAGCCCCACATCAGGTTCTTTGCTCTGCAGGGAGCCTGCTCCCCCCACCCCCTGCCTGCCTCTCTGCCTACTTGTGATCTCTGTCAAATAAATAAATAAAATTAAAAAAAAAATAGAAGGGATCCTTAAGTTTTAGAAGCAGAAGAACGCAAAAAAGGTAAACATAATTTAAATTGTAATGACACAGCCACACAATTTAATAAAGTTTGGGTCGGAGTGGAAACTTTTAAAAATAAACTAATTAAACAAAATTCACCTGGATTTTTTAAAAGTTTGGCTCTGGTTTTTCATGACAAACTAACCTCTCTGAGAACCTATGGATATGAGAAATAAACCAATGGAGAGATAGTCAAGACTTTTTGGTTTCAGAACAGTAAGGTAAGTTTGCTCGCTCCAGTTAGGTTCCTCCAATACGACTGAATACTAAACAAAGCCGGTAACAAGGTACTCAGGAAAAGACTTTAGCAGAGTTAATCTCCAACAACTATCAGGATTTCCTTCAACCACCATTTGACAGGGGCTGCTCCCTCTTTCCACTAGCACCTCCTTCCTTTTCTGATTGTTTTTGCTGATTAAGACAGTCCCAAGTACGAATGAAGACAGCCTTAATGGGCATAGATGTAGTACAGTTCCAAAAACCCACTCCTAGCCTTTTTTTTCTTTTTTCTTTTTTTTCCCCCTCCCGCGGTTTACTGCATCAGATGCCACACAAGAAAGGGCTCCTCTTTCCTTCTCTGTTCATTTTACTACATATGAGAAAGACATCGAAATAGGAGTAAAAAAAAAAAAACAAAACAGATAAGAGTCCTAAATCTCCTTACCCTGCTGCAGGGGTGAGATGATGACAGGGAAAGAAGAATGAAGGGTAGAATCAGAAAATCAAAACTGATGGGATGTGGAGCTTTTACTTCCCACTTCCCCTTCCATTTCCCCTTTTCTCACAAGGTTAAGTCCGCTGAAGTCGGGGTTGCATGAGAAAAAGCGCGCGCGCGCGCACGCGCGCAGCACACACACACACACACACACACACACACACACACACACACACACAC
>ML103123.1:59213-91684 GCA_003697995.1 Taxidea taxus jeffersonii
CACACACACACACACACACACACACACACACACACACACACACACACCTTGAGCCCTGGAAGGGAGGTGAGGTTCGTTCCGCAGCGCTCGGTGGGGCTCCCGGCTCCGCCCCGCCCGCCTAGGGCAGCTCAACCATCCTCGCCCCGCCCCGGCAGGAGGGATGAGAAGGGGCTTAGACCGGTCTTGGCAGGGGGAGGGGGAGGCGGCTGCTCCGAGTGCCAGGCTCTCAGAGCACAGCACTCCGCGGTGCCCCGACACCCCCTCCCCCAGCCGGCTGCCGCTAGCTCCCCTATGCTGCCGGAAGCCAGCCCCGCCCCCTCAACTCCATCCCGGCCCTCAGCAAACCCCCTCCCGTCCGCACAGCCAATGGCAAGCCAGGGAGCCAGGAGAGCGACCCGCGAAGCAGCCAACTGGGGAGGCCCACTGGGAGGTCAGCCGCCGGGGATAGGCCAGCTACCCGCGGCCCCGGCCCCTGCGCGGCTCCTCTTTGTTAGAGCTGCCCCCATCTCCCCTGGCTACCACCCCAAAGCCAGGAGCCAAGCATCCCACAGCTGGGCCAGGTGATGCAGTGCTCCTTCTACAGCTCCCCCGCCCACTCTCTCTGCCTGGGTGCTAGGAGTGACCCCCATCCAGGTGATAGATCGGAAAGCGCCTCAGACTTCCACAGCAATAGCCACCAGGTGACACTCGACAGTAAAAAGAAGCTCTGGGGCCTTTCTGCCTCACCCTTCTTTGCTCAGACTAATCAACTTCAGACCTGGATAGATATAGGTCTGCACATTTAGATCAGCTGCACACATCAATCCACCCTGTCTGAAACTCCTCTTCCTGTGATGCAGAAATTAAGAAGGGAGGGGGCATGTATGGGAAGGTATGTATCTGCAAGTTGTGGGGGCAGAAGGAATACATCAAATAATCTGCAAAAACACCCAGTTCAGATACAAAACATCTATATCCAGTCAAATCCAAGCTAACCACTCCTTTAGGTTTCAGTACAACCAGGAAGCAAAGATCTAAGTCTTGTTTAAGCCATATACCAACTATTGGGAAAAAACTCTTAGCAACAGCCAGGTGGCTAGATAACTGGCAGGTTACATCAACACTTCAATCAGTAACGCCAACATTAGGGCCATAACACTGCTGGGATGGAACATGCCAAGGATTGTAGATTATTTTCTTGTGTGTACTGGTAGAACAGTGCATGGGGCTCATTTAAGTAAAATACAATGGGGATCAGAGAAGGCAAGCTATTGCCTATATAGTCATTCTTGTCCACAGAGTTCTTGAAACTAATGTTAAGTATCTGTATCACACTCTACAATCCCCCTTTGTCCCCCCAAGTAGTACTATAATTTTTAAAAGAAACAAAATACTTGCAATTTAAGTACCCCTTTCTTATGTGGAGCTCAAGGCATTTCATATCTAGAACGCCAGTCTTCTTGTAAGGAAAGGAGCTGTATGGCATGTCCCCCTTAAAGACAGCTCTCATTTCTTTTTTTAAAGATTTTTATTTGTCTGAGAAAGAGAGGGAGTGCACACGCAGGGGGTGGGGGAGCAGAGGAGGAGGAGAGGGACAAGCGGGCTCCACTCATGCAGGGCTCAATCCCAGGACCCCCACTCATGACCCTAGCCCAAAGGCAGATGATTAACTGCTTAACTGACTGAGCCACCCAGGCAGGCGCCCAGAAACTAAAACTTAAATGGTTCCAAGATCATGCATCCACCAATTAATTTGCCAAGACATCAAAAACAAAGAAACAGGGCACCTGGGTGGCTCAGTTGCTTAAGCAACTGCCTTCAGCTCAGGTCATGATCCCAGAGTCCCGGGATCGAGTCCCATGTTAGGCTCCCAGCTCCGTGGGGAGTCTGCTTCTCCCTCTGACCATCTCCCCTTTCATGCTATCTCTCGTTCTCTCTCTCAAATAAAGAAAATATTTTATTAAAAAAACAAACAAACAAACATACCAATCTCACCACTATTAACACAAATGTTCTTGGCAAAAGGATAATCCAGATAAAATTTCTAATATCCGGGACGCCTGGGTGGCTCAGTTGGTTAAGCCGCTGCCTTCGGCTCGGGTCATGATCCCAGCATCCTGGGATTGAGTCCCATATTGGGCTCCTTGCTCAGCAGGCTCCTTGCTCAGCAGGGAGCCTGCTTCTCCCTCTGCCTCTGCCTGCCTCTGCTTGCCTCTCTGTCTGCCTGTGCTCGCTCTAACAAATACATAAATTAAAAAAAAAAAATTTCTAATATACTTTTCTAAAATATAAACTAGGAACTCTTAGGGAGTTTCAAATACCTTAACTAAATTAAAATGCCAAATTCACCTTGCAAAGTATCTATATATATATTCCACAGAGGAATTACAACCGTTCAATAAAAGATCCCTGGGGAGGGGCGCCTGGGTGGCTCAGTGGGTTAAAGCCTCTGCCTTTAGCTCAGGTCATGATCTCAGGGTCCTGGGATAGAGCCCCACATGGGGGGAGGGGGATCTCTGCTCAGCGGGGAGCCTGCTTCCCCCCCTCCCACCCCTTCTCTCTCTGCCTACTTGTGATCTCTGTCAAATAAATGGATGGAATCTTAAATTTAAAACAAAACAAAACAAAACAAAAAAACACCCCACTGGGGAAACCCAAAACATTTCCTCCTAAAAAAGAATTCAAGTCCAATTTCTTTTCATGTCCCTCAAATGTACTCTTTCTATCTTATTACCATTACCCTAACAGAGACCCTTAATATGTCTGTGGGGTAACTGTAACTTCTTTCTAGTCTCCCTCATTCTGCATACCACTGCTTTCAACCATTTGCTCTTCTTAAGAACTACAGAAACAGGGAGCACCTGGGTGGTTCAGTTGGTTGAGTGTCTGCCTGCCTTTGGCTTGGGTTGTGGGCTTGCATCAGGCTCCTTGCTTAGCGGGGGTCTGCTTCTCCCTTTCCCTCTGTGGGTGCGCTCTTTCTCTCAAGTAAATAAATTTTAAAAAATAAAAATTAAAAAAGAACTACAGAAACCGTTAAGTTTATTGTACATTTAGTGGGTACAAGGTCCTAGGTCAAGAACTACATATTTGGGCACTTGGGTGGCTCAGTCGTTAAGCGTGTGCCTTCTGTTCAGGTCATGATCCCAGGGTCCTGGGATGGAGCCCGGCACTGGGCTTCCTGCTCAGAGGGAAGCCTGCTTCTCCCTCTCCCACTCCCCCTGCTCTCTCTGTGTTCCCTCTCTCTTGCTGTGTCTCTGTCAAATAAGTAAATACAATCTTTAAAAAAAAAAAAGAACTATATATTTGTTATTTTGTCATAATAAACCTATAAAATAAACATTTCCCCCATTTTTACAGATGAAGAAACTCAGGTCCAGAGAGGTTGAAGGATCTTCTCTAGGTCACATAGCTGGTAAATGGGAAAGTCAATATTAGAATTTGAGTCTTCTTGGCTCCAAATCTAATACTCCTATCCACTAAGCTATCTCTGGCTCTCTCTCTTGCAGCTATGTCATTGAGCCAAGTTTCCATTCTATGGTTGTTGTATGTTCCATAATCTAGCACTGGCCCACATTACCAAACTTACTTCCTACCTTTCCTCGGCATGTTTTCTCCATACCAGACAAACTAATCTGCTTGCCCACTGTGTATCATGTTCATCCATTTCTACTTTCATGCCATGACTTATGCTGTTACAATCATGCGATTTAAATCCTACCCATTCAGGGCACCTGGGTGGATCACTGGGTTAAAGCCTCTGCCTTTGGCTCAGGTCATGATCCCACGTCAGGATCGAGCCCCACGTCTGGCTCTCTGCTCACCAGGGAGCCTGCTTCCTCTTCTCTCTCTGCCTGCTGCTCTGCCTACTTGTCATCTCTTTCTCTCTGTCAAATAAATAAATAAAATCTTAAAAAAAAAAAAAAATCCTACCCATTCTTCAAGACCCAGCTCTAATTCCACCTCCTCTGTAGAGCCTTCTTTGATGCTGTCAGCAATAATTCCTTTTCTGAATCAATACTATACAATTTAATGCTTATTCTGTTGTCTAATATGTGATTTGTCTTTCTAATTTAGACCATAACTCTGAACTTGTATATTTGCCTTTGTATCTTCTCCCTTCCCAATTATGCACAATAAGGCACACATGGTAAAGTCCTCAATATATATTTAGATCAGTAAACTTTATACCAAAAGAATGATCCAAACCACCTCAATGATCCAAGTTCTCATAATAGCCACTAAAGTTGAAATAATTCTCTTCATTCCTTTTCATGATACAACAATCAAATTGTAACTCTGCCACTACTAAGTACTTATCCACTCTGTGCTTCAACAGTTTTATGGACAAATTAATAGGAGGGGCTTCAAGAGAGCTGGTTGTGTTTCTTTATCTGGGAACTACTTACATAGGTATCAATTTGTGAAAATTCACACAGCCGTACACTTATGTGCACTTTTCTATACTATGTATTTTGTCTCAATAAAAAGTTTTAAAGTATAAAGTTTCATATTGCATTATAAAATATTCACATCTATTTTTAAGCATGAGTATTATATGTGTCTGCAGGTCTAAGAAAATAGCTGGAAGTATAAAAACCAATCTGTCAACAGTGGTTACCACTGAGAGGATAAGAGGGCTAAGAGGGAACAAAGGAGAGAACTTTTTAAATATTTGTTTTACTGGATCTTTCAAAAAGTAAAGAACATGCATTAATTTTGTAATTTTAGATTAGCTGAGAAGTAGAATTAACAGATTATCTTTTCTAGTTTTTAAACTTTTTATGTTGAATGCATTTAACTTTTATAATCAGTAAAATATTAAAATAGAAAACAAGCACATTGCCTTTCAGAAGCAGAAGGAAAAGATCAATGAACCAGACTGAAAACTAGTTCAGGTAACATCCAACTAGTCTGATCACATTTCAATATTTCTTGAGTACTCTGGCAAATTTCCCAAATGACATTTATAACAAACAAAACACCAAAAAAAGTGCCTTTGACTCTTATTTAGTCCAGTCAAAATAAACAGTTTTCAGTAGAACTCAATAACAAAAACAAAACCGTAACAGTGATCCATCCCCAGCAGGAGCTGAAAGTACTAAAAGGGCATTTTCCCCATAAAGATGTGCTACATGGGACGCCTGGGTGGCTCAGTTGGTTAAGCGGCTGCCTTCGGCTCAGGTCATGATCCCAGTGTCTTGGGATCAAGTCCCACATCGGGCTCCTTGCTCGGCGGGGAGCCTGCTTCTCCCTTTGCCTCTGCCTGCCTCTCTGTCTGCCTGTGCTCACTCTCTCTCTGACAAATAAATAAAATCTTAAAAAAAAAAAAAAAAAGACCTGCCATATGACATTTTACAGAATTCAAATACCCATGAGATAGAACACAGACTTTAATTTAAAAAAACAGGAGCGCCTGGGTGGCTCACTGGGTTAAAACACCAGCCTTCGGCTCAGGTCATAGTCTCAGGGTCCTGGAATTGAGCCTCACGTTGGGCTCTCTGCTCAGCGGGGAGCCTGTTTCCCCCCTCCTCCCCCCCCCCACCCACTGCCTGCCTCTCTGCCTACTTGTGATCTCTGTCTGTCGAATAAATAAATAAATCTAAATAAATAAATAAATAAATAAATAAAAACTAAAACAAAACCTTATGATTATCCACTAGTCTTTTTTTAAAAAAGATTTTATTATTTATTTGACAGAGATCACAAGTAGGCAGAGAGACAGGCAGAGAGGGGGAGGAAGCAGGCTCCCTGATGAGCAGAGAGTCCTATGTGGGGCTAGATCCCAGGACCCTGAGATCATGACCTGAGCCGAAGGCAGAGGCTTTAACCCACTGAGGCACCCAGGTGCCGCTGATTATCCACTAGTCTTAAAGAGAACAGCCAGTCTGGCGGGGTGGGGAGGGGTGGGGGGTGGTGAAAGTTTAAAAAAGAAACAGAGCTAAGTATTGTATTAAGTGTATTAAGTTTGTTGGGGTTTTCTTTTAGCTGGCTGTACTTTCTCTTTCAGACACTAGAGGGAAGTGTAAAATCCATTCACTATATCTTTGGAAATTCAATTCATTCATTCACTCACTCACTCACTTCATCATGTTACTGCATTCCTATATACCAGGAACTCTGTTAGACCCAGAGACAAAAACAAGTGAATGAGCTACACTCCCAGTCTTTTTTTTTTTTTTTATAGATTTTATTTATTTATTTGTTAGAGAGAGCGCGAGCACAGGCAGACAGAGGCAGAGGGAGAAGCAGGCTCCCTGCCGAGCAAGGAGCCCGATGTGGGACTCGATCCCAGGACGCTGGGATCATGACCTGAGCCGAAGGCAGCCGCTTAACCAACTGAGCCACCCAGGTGTCCCTACACTCCCAGTCTTTAAGGTACTTACTCTAAGGAGGGGAAACACGTCAGTTTAAAAAAAAAGAAAAAAAAAAGGGAAACTACAACAAAGAATGTATGTAAGAACCAAACCCAACTTTTACAAGACTGTGGGTTTGAGGCAGGAAAGAAGGGGAAGCATTTCTGGCAGAGGGAGAACAAAACATATATCCATATGATAATTCACACTAGACAAGCCTGCTTATCCGAACTTAGTTTCTTCTGTTTATTTTTCCCCACCTTAATCCAACTGGAAATAACCTATACCTATAAAGTATCTTTAAATTATTATCTATAGAAAGTAGAGGCATGAGATGTTAACAAATGTGGAAGATTTGCTAAAATACTGAACTAACTAGATTTCAAAATCTATTATACACAGTCGGGTTTTTTTTTTTAAGATTTTATTTATTTATTTGACAGACAGAGATCTCAAGTAGGCAGAGAGGCAGGCAGAGAGAGGAGGAAGCAGGCTCCCTGCTGAGCAGAGAGCCAGATGATGCGTTGAGGCTTGATCCCAGGACCCCGGGATCATGACCTGAGACAAAGGTAGAGGCATTAACCCACTGAGCCACCCAGGCGCCCCTATACACAGTTTTTAAAGAATTTTTAAAAGTTTATTTAAGTAAGCTCTATAATCACCGTGGGGCTCAAACTCATGACCCGGAGATCACGAGTCTTCTGCTCTTCCAACTGAGCCAGCCAGGTGCTCCCTATTCTAGTCTTAAAAACATGAAGGAAACAGGTACAAGTGGAGTTAAGCTGCTTACATGATAATAAAAACTCTTGTTTGCAATCATGATAAATTATACTACACATCTGTGAAAAGTATGTCAAGGGTAAAAAAAGAAGTTCCTAGGGGCACCTGGGTGGCTCAGTGGGTTAATCCTCTGCCTTCGGCTCGGGTCGTGATCTCAGGGTCCTGGGATCGAGCCCCGCATCGGGCTCTCTGCTCAGCGGGGAGCCTGCTTCCCCCTCTCTCTCTCTCTGCCTACTTGTGATCTCTGTCTGTCAAATAAATAAATAAAATCTTTAAAAAAAAAAAAAAGAACTTCCTAAATGTACTGTTTTATACAAATTAAGCTTTCCAAGTTAAGAAATAAGAGTACTCTGACAATTAGCTTTCACTGATGCCTTTGTCGAGAGACATCTTGATCAAGCAAATCATTTCCACACCTAAGTAATTCAAGCCTACACAGGTAAGACTAAGACTTGAACTCAAAGTCATCATAAGAGCAATGGAACATTTGTGTGGTCTGTTTCCCCCTAATCCTTAAATGACTGCTGCATCTTCTGCTATGGACTGGGATATCTAGTTTGTGTGGGTTGAGTTGGGGAGTTGGAGACAAAGAACAAGTTGTTAATTTCTCATACTGAGGGTAAATTTCTCATACTCATGGGATTGCACATGGTAGAAAAAGTAAAAGCCAACATCCTGAAAAAGTTTCACACACATACACAAAATGAGGCAGCAAACTTGTGAATCAAGCATGATTTGGCATCTTTAAATGCAGAGCCGATTCTCTTCTAGTGCCAAAGCCAATGGCTTCTCCCGTAGATGAAATGGCACAGTTCCTGAAAAAGCCCTGGACGCTGTTTCCCCACAATCCTATAATCTGTCAGAAGACAGAAAACAAAAAGGCAGCTTTGCCAGCCAGAAAAAGCAAATTATAACCAACACAGAGCCAACACTTTACTTCAGACAGAAGGAGCTTTTCTATGCATCTCTGGAAGGAGAGAGACAAAAGAAGCTTACTACTGCTCAAATAACCAAGGAAAACATTTAAACCAAATACCATCTTGGATAAGCATTTGATGTAATAGCCTGCTTTCTCACTTCTTATTCATAGCCTTCAAGAATAATTTGCAACACTTACAAAAAAGAGTTGGTGGCCACAAAACACAAAGAACATTTACAAGTCAGTAAGAAAAAGGCATTAACTGGTAGTCACAGAAATAATACATAAGGTCAAATATGACATATATATTTCATATTGTTAGAAAGCGGTGGAAAGGGACGCCTGGGTGGCTCAGTTGGTTAGGTGGCTGCCTTCGGCTCAGCTCATGATCCCAGCGTCCTGGGATCGAGTCCCACATCGGGCTCCTTGCTTGGCAGGGAGCCTGCTTCTCCCTCTGCCTCTGCCTGCCTCTCTGTCGGCCTGTGCTGCGCTCTCTCTCTCTAACTAATAAATAAATAAAATCTTAGAAAGCGGTGGAAAGTGCCTTCTCCATAGAGTCCTAAAGATATTTTCCCATGATAGTACTGCCAACTGCAAGCTCCAAAGAAACTTGGCTGCGCAGAATGAAAAAACAAAAAAACAAAACAAAAGGTAATAGTACCTAAAATCATCAGGCTGTACACTCTAAATATCTTAGAATTTTGTTTGTACCTCAGATAAGCCAGGGTAGGCGAAATAAGGGTGCCTAGCATAAGTAATACATTGCTAAAAATATTAAGAACAGAAGCTTTGTGAAACACTTACTCTGGAAAGGCAACTAATGAAGAGAATGGATACAGGTAACTAACTGCAAATCAAATCCAAAGGCACTAAATAAGAACATAAAACAAAAAATTGGCCGAAGCCAACCCCCAAGTCTTCCAAGAACAAAGGAGATAATGGGAGCAAATAAAAGAAAATCTAAATACAACCACAGAGGTAAAGCTTACTCAACTGCCCTGCTGTGGAAACAGGCCATTCTGGGACCCCTTTTCCAGTCACCAAATGCAAAAGAAAAGCAAACAACGCCTGGATGCAACAAAAGTCTTCCTATCAAAGAGGAAAAGAAAGCTAAGCCTTTTACTTGTCCTTGATACAAAGAGGGAATGGGCGTGCCTGGAGGGCTCAGTCCGTAGAGCACGTGACTCTTGATCTCAGGGTTATAAATCTGAGCCTCACGCTGGGTGTAGAGATTACTTAAAAATAAAAATCTTTTTTTTTTTTTTTAAAGATTTTATTTATTTGTCAGACAGAGAGAGAGAGCAGGAGCGAGCACAGGCAGAGTGGCAGGCAGAGGGAGAAGCAGGCTCACTGCTGAGCAAGGAGCCCCGATGTGGGACTCGATCCCAGGACGCTGGGATCATGACCTGAGCCGAAGGCAGCCGCTTAACCAACTGAGCCACGTAGGCGTCCCAAAAATAAAAATCTTAAAAAGAAAAAAAGAGGGAATGAATTGTGGGAAAACTCAAATTCCAGAAAAAAAGATTCAATTGCAACCTATGTAAAGCTAAGAATTTCACATCACTTTGTTCTAAAATTATCAATACACAGGTCCCTACTGAAAAAACAATACACAAGATCCCAATTGAGCTGTCAGCAGGGTAAAGTTCTAAACACGTCAGCAGATTACTGCTTAACCATTTCAGTTTTCCCCTATCAGTTTCAGACATAAAAGAACCACATCCCAAGTTTGCTCTATTGTTAATGCCACTTTAGAAGCCAAGAAAAATTTAGTTCATCAGATTCAAATTTCAAGCATTTGCTAATAAGTACATTATAGGTAATGATGCCACGGATTCTATATTTAGCCTCAGGGTGTGGAACAAGGTGTGCTAGCTTTGCCTGAAATGGCACCATGTCCCTCCTCCAAGCCTAACTGCAGCCATCACCTAAGCCTTCATGGAAGTTGGTTATATGATGTTGCCTAAAATAAATTAAAATGCATTTTCAATGCTTTTTTTGTGAGTGGTTCCACTAATCGGCTATGATGCTTTAAATATAGATAATAAATTGCCCCTACCAGTCATTTAAACATTCACCATTATAAATGCCATAGGGCGGCATTCATACCCTCACTTGAACCAAAAAGCCAAGAATGGTAAAAAAATAAAAACAACTCTTGTGATAAGAATCCTCTGAAGTAATATTATAATAAATCCTTTAGAAATATTCTTTGAGGGGCACCTAGGTGGTTTAGTCGGTTAAGCAACTGCCTTCAGCTCAGGTCATAATCTCGGTCTGGGTCCTGGGATTGAGATCCGAATTGGGGGTCCTGCTTTTCTCTCTGCCTCTGTCACTCCCCCTGCTTCTGCTGTCTCTCTAATGAATAAATAAAATTTAAAAAAAAGAAAGAAAAGAAATATTCTTTGACTAAAATTTGTTTCATTGTGATTCCATAACCGTTACATTCCAGAAATCAGGGTAGCATATCTTTTCCCAAATCCAGAGCTATTTTTTCTTTAAATAGTATTTATAAAAATGTATCACCTGGGGCGCCTGGGTGGCTCAGTGGATTAAAGCCTCTGCCTTCAGCTCAGGTCATGGTCCCAGGGTCCTGGGATCGAGCCCCACATCGGGTTCTCTGCTCAGCGGGGAGCCTGCTTCCTCCTCTCTCTCTGCCTGCCTCTCTGCCTACTTGTGATCTTTGTCTGTCAAATAAATAAATAAAATCTTTAAAAAAAAAAAAGTATCACCTTTCTCAAAATGAACTTATAAGGTCTCTAACAGACAGCATGTTGCTAATTTTCACAACATCCCAATAAAGAACTATTATTTAGCATTTATATCACACTTTAACTTGCAAAAAGTGTTTTACAATTATTTTCATTAGTAGTCATGCCTCACAACCACGCATGAGCTAAACTGGTCCTGTTATCCTCATTTGACAGCTGAGAAAACTGATATATTTGTAAGGCCAAGGTCAAGCCAGTCTGTTTTTCTAAAACCAGGAACCTAACCCTTAAAAACAGTCTCATTCATTCAACCAGTGTATTTGTATTGCTCATAACCCTAGTTTTAGTAGGTTCTTTGAGAATAGGAATCCACCAAAATGGTGGTACAAAAACATGAAGTTATTACAGCAGTTCAACAAAAGCATACAACTCAAATACAAATAGGTAAGGACTTAATAACAATGACAGGAAGTTTTCAGAATTTGGTTTCCAAAACCTCTATGTCATCATTTGAAAACAAGAAAGGATCAAATGCTTCTTCATCTTATTTTTCTCCTCAATCCACTACAAGCAGACTTCTTTTTTTTTTTTTTAAGATTTTATTTATTTATTTGTCAGAGAGAGAGAGAGCGAACGAGCACAGGCAGAGTGACAGGCAGAAGGAGAAGCAGGCTCCCTGCCGAGCAAGGAGCCCAATGTGGGACTTGATCCCAGGATGCTGGGATCATGACCTGAGCCAAAGGCAGCTGCTTAATCAACTGAGCCACCCAGGAGCCCCTGTAAGCAGACTTCTAACTCCATCATTCCAATGAGTGGTTCTACTCAAGGTCAACAATAACCTACAGATTACTAAATCCCAAGAGTACTTCTCTGTTCTCTGAGACAATAATTAATACAGTGACCCATCCCATCCTTGAAACATCTTCTTTACTTGGCTTCTGTAAGAGCACTGGTTTTGCTCCTACCTCACTGGCTGCTCCTTCTCTGTCAGACCCCTCTTATCTAGCCAAAATCCATTCTTAGGTGACATCCTGGTTCGATTTTAGGACTTCAAATTCTATATACGTGTTGATGATTTGCAAGTCTATGATTCCAGCCAAGATTTCTCCAAGGAATGCCAGGCTTTTCTAGCTAACCATCTTATAGCTCCAGTTGGTTGTCTAACAAGCATCTCAAATTTGACATGACCAAAACAAAATTCTTTTTTTTTATCAGAAAATTTCTAATGCTAAGTAGCTTTTTGTTTAAAAGATTTATTTATTTTACAGAGAGAAAGAGAGAGCACAAGCAGAAGGGGCAGAGAGAGAGGGAGACAGTAATTCAAGTAGACATTGTACCAAATAGGGACCCTGACACGGGGCTCAATCTCACAACCCTGAGATCACGACCTGAGCTGAAAAGAGTCTAACACAATCAACTGTGCCACCCACCCACTCTGACCAAAACAAAATCCTTTGTTTTTTTAAGATTTTACTTATTTGGGGTGCCTGGGTGGCTCAGTGGGTTAAAGCCTCTGCCTTCAGCTCGGGTCATGATCTCAGGGTCCTAGGATTACTCGGGTCATGATCTCAGGGTCCTGGGATCAAGCCCCACATCGGGCTCTCTGCTCAGCGGGGAGTCTGCTTCCCTTCCTCTCTCTCTGCCTGCCTCTCTGCCTACTTGTGATCTCTGTCAAATAAATAAAATCTTTAAAGAAAAAAAAACAAGTAGGCAGAGAAGCAGGCAGAAAGAGAGAAGAGGAAGCAGGCTCCTTGCTGAGCAAAGAGCCCCATGCGGGGCTGGATCCCAGGACCCTGGGATCATGACCTGAGCCAAAGGCAGAGGCTTTAACCCACTGAGCCACCCAGGCGCCCCAAATAAATAAAATCTTAAAAAAACATATTTTAGAGGTGCCTGTGTGGCTCAGTGGGTTAAAGCCTCTGCCTTCCGCTCAGGTCATGATCCCGGGGTCCTGGGATCGAGTCCCACATCCGGCTCTCTGCTCCGTGGGGAGCCTGCTTCTTCCTCTCTCTCTGCCTGCCTACCTGCCTACTTGTGATCTCTGTCAAATAAAGTAAAAAATATATATATACATTTTTAAAAATTAACTTATTTGACAGAGAGGGAGAGCATGAGCAAGGTGAGGGACAGAGGGAGCAGCAGACCCCCCACTGAGCAGGGAGCCAGATGCGGGGCTCCATCCCAGGACCCCGGGATCATGACCCGAGCTGAAGGCAGTCTCTTAACCAACTGAGCCACCCAGATGCCGCTCAAAACAAAATTCTTAACAAATATGTTCTGCCGAAGTCCTACCCATCTCAATAAATATCATCACTATTTACCTACCTAATTGCTCCAGCCAATAATGCAGAAGTTAGGCATGATTCTTTTCTTTGCCTCATTCCCCCTAGCTGGGCCCCATCCCTGAGCAAGCCCTGTCCACTTCATTTCCAAAAGAAACTCCAAATCTGTCTACTTCTCTATAGGTCCTCTACCTACCATCACTCTGGGCCAAGTCACCATCAACTTCAACACCATCAACTCTGAATTCTTAAAAGTCTTGTAACTAGTCTCCTTGTCTCTACTCTGGATCCCCCTACAATTAAGCATTTCCACACAGTAACCAGAACATTCATTCTAATTACAAATCAACTCACATTGTATCCTCACCTAGACCTCCAAAAAACACATTACCCTAGCTTTCAAATATCTGTGTCATCTGGTCTCTGTCTTCTTCTGGTACCACTCTCCCTCTCACTCACCATATTCAAGCCATTTCTATTCCTCTAAGATATCGGGTTCATTCCTCTTTGGCTTTGCATTACAATGTCTGATCTGGTAATCTCTGAATTCTCCTAGATCTTAACTGCCACACTCTTAGAGAAGTATTCCCTAGTCTCCTAATCCGAAGTAGCTACCCATTCATTCTCTAATAAATCACTCTAGTTTTTAATTTTCTGCATAATATTTACTATTAAATGGGATTCTTAAAAGATTTTATTTATTTACTTGAGAGACAGCAAGCTAGAGAGAAAGCACAAGTGGGAGGGGAGGAGAATAGGGAGAGGAAGAAGCAGACTCCCCACTGAGCAGGGAGGCTGATGAGGGGCTGGATCCTAGGACCCTGGGATCATGACCCAAGCTGAAGGCAGATGCTTAACCGACTGAGCCACCCAGGCACCCCTCATTAAATGGCTTTTAAAAAATTGTTTGTTGGGGCGCCTGGGTGGCTCAGTAGGTAAGCCTCTGCCTTCAGCTCAGGTCATGACCTCAGGGTCCTGGGATCAAGCCCCACATCAGGCTCTCTGCTCAGCAGGAAGCCTGATTCCCCCTCCCTGCCTGTCTCTGCCTACTTGTGATCTCTCTGTCAAGTAAATAAATAAAATCTGAAAAAAAAAAAAAAAAAAGTTGTTTGTTGTCTGTTTACCCTCCCTAGAATACAAGCTCTGTAATAGGAGGGACTTTATCTATCTTGATAACCAGTGTATTACTAGTGCTCTACACATACTAGAAACTCAATAAATTTGGCAGGCTTAGTTACCCCTACCCACAAAGAGCTCACAAATCAGTTGAAAAAACAAAAAAAAATTTCATAATAATGCAATGCTAGCAGAATAATGAAATGTCACAGTAGCCCAACAGCAGGAGTGAGTTATTCTGCCTTGGGAACTAGGAAGACTTCACAGAAGAAATGAGGTATGAGCTAAATCCTAACGATTAATTAGGAGATTCACCAGCTTGTGGGTTATGTTTGTCTGTTTTGGAAGAAGCATCCACGGAGGGAAAGAAAATAGCCTGAGCAAAAATATAATGAGGAAAGGAGGAAAGAAGATGGAATCAATCATCTGCTATATATAGGCACTGTGGGTAATGAAGGGTCCTAAAGGGAAAGGACATAAGTAGTCTTACAATTTAGGAATATCACACTTGTGGCAGTGTGGTGGATCAGCTGAAGGGGTGATAAGACTGGAGTCACGCAGACCAGTTTGGGAGGTTACTGCAACTGTCCAAGGAGAAATAAAAATGGTCTAATCCAAGACTACGGATAGTTGGAAAGGAAAGGCAGATTAAGGAGATCTTCAAGGTTAAAATCAGATCTAGGAATCAAGCAGATACAAGTGATAAGGGAGAAGGAAGAACCGAGGTCAAATCAAGTGTTTCTGATTTAGGCAACTATATGGCTATTAATAAGCAGGGAATCTAGAAGGTTTAGATTTTGTAGGAAAAATAATGAATTCCAAGGTGCCCATAAGATGTTTGGGTGGATTTTGGACATACAGGTCTGGATCGCAGGAGAGAGAGATTTGAGTTAAACAGAGAGATTTGGGGGTGGCTCAGTGGTTCAGTGGGTTAAGCCTCCGCCTTTGGCTCTGGTCATGATCCCAGAGTCCTGGGATCCAGCCTGAGTAGGACTCTCTGCTCAGCAGGGAGCCTGCTTCCCCCACCCCTCTCTGTATGCTTCTCTGCCTACATGTGATATCTGTCAAATAAATAAATAAAATCTTAAAAAAAAATAAGAGATTTGGATGCTATCTGTGTACACTGAATTATGTTACCTGTGAAAAATAAGAAAAGAAAAATAAAAGAAGGTGGCAGATAAGAACAGGATTCTCAGAAACATTAACATGTAGAGACTGGATAGAAGAAAAGGAGACTATGAGACTATGAGGGAGACTAAACAGGTGCAGGAAGAGAAAAACCAAGTGTGGACAATATCCAGGTTAAAGAAGCAGAAAGGGGGTGCCTGGGTGGCTCAGTGGGTTGAGCCTCTGCCTTCAGCTCAGGTCATGATCTCAGGGTCCTGAGATCAAGCCCCACATTGGGCTCTCTGGTCAGCAGAGAGCCTGCTTCTCCCTCTCTCTCTGCCTGCCTCTCTGCCTACTTGTGATCTGTCTGTCAAATAAATAAATAAATAAATAAACTCTTTAAAAAAAAAAAAAAGGAAGCAGAAAGATGGGGTGCCTGGGTGATTCAGTCGTTACGAATCCAACTCTTGGGGGTGGAGGACAAAAAAAAAGACTCCAACTCTTAATTCTGGCTCAGGTCATGATCTCAGGTTTCTAAGATGGAATAGGGCATGGAGACTGCTCAGAATTCTCTCTCCTTCTCTTCTGCCCTTCCCTCTCTAAAAAATAGTAATTTTTTTAAAAAGCAGAGAGGCAGGGGCGCCTGGGTGGCCCAGTGGTTTGGGCCTCTGCCTTCAGCTCAGGTCATGATCTCAGAGTCCTGGGATCGAGCCCCACATCAGGCCCTCTGTTCAACAGGGAGCCTGCTTCCTCCTCTCTCTCTGCCTGCCTCTCTGCCTACTTGTGATCTCTGTCTGTCAAATAAATAAATAAAATATTTTTAAAAAAAGCAGAGAGGCAAAATAATTAATTAATTAACTTTAAAAAATAAAATAAAAGAAGCAGAGGCTTCTGGGTGGCTCAGTCATTAAGTGTCTGCCTTCAGCTCAGGTCATGATTCTGGGGTCCTGGGATGGAGCCCCACATCTGGCTCGCTGCTCAGCAGGGAGCCTGCTTTTCCCTCTCCCACTCCCCCTCTGTTCCCTCTCTCACTATGTGTGTGTGTCTCTGTCAAATAAATAATCTTTTAAAAAATAAAATAGGGGCACCTGGATGGCTCAGTCATTAAGCATCTGCCTTCAGCTCAGGTCATGATCGGGCTCCCCGCTCAGTAGGAAGCCTGCTTCTCCCTCTCCCATTCCCCCTGCTTGTGTTCCCTCTCTTGCTGTGTCTCTCTGTCAAATATAAATAAAATCTTTAAAAATAATAATAATAAAAAATAAAAGAAGCAGAGAGGCAAAACAAAGGACTGAAAAGCATCATCTGGGTTTGACAATTAGGTCACCGAGCAGAGCAATTTCAGTGGAATGGTGGGGACAAAATCAAATTACGTGCTTGAGGAATAAATAGGCTGTGAGAAAGTGAAGAGAGCAGGAGGAAGACTACTTTCACGAACAAAAGAGAAACTGAGAAGTAACTGGGGGTAGTGTGGGGACAAAGAATTGGGGGAAAGAATTAAATACAGACAGGTGATGGGTGGCTCAGTCAATTAAATGTCTGCCTTGGGCTCAGGTCCTGATCCCAAGGGCTCCTTGCTCAGCAGGAAGTCTGCTTCTTCCTTTACCCTTCCCCCTTGCTCACAATCTCTCTCTCAAATAAATAAAATCCTTAAAAAAAAAAAAATAAAGAAATAGGGGCGCCTGGCTCAGTGGGTTAAAGCCTCTGCCTTTGGCTCAGGTCATGATCTCAGGGTCCAGGGATGGAGCCCCACATCGGGCTCTCTGCTCAGCAGGGAGCCTGCTTCCCTTCCTCTCTCTGTGCCTACCTCTCTGCCTACTTGTGATCTCTGTCTGTCAAATAAGTAAATAAAATCTTAAAAAAAAAATTTTTTTTTAAAAGAAAGAAATACAGGCATAAAGACTGAAGATTCAGTGAAGAGAAACAGTGATACAACAGGGTCACAGAGAAATTAACAATATGGCGAAGAAAGGAAAGGCCAACATGAATATAGTCAAGTCTGCAGGTGTGGAGAAAAGAAGTAAAGGTAACTTTCACTTGAAAGCCCTTGAGAGAAAGGTAGGGGAGAGAGTAACATTAAGGGACTAGATAACAATTTACCAAGGGCAGGCAGACATTTAGGTGAGACACAGGAGCCTAACTAATCACCCAACAACCTCCTACGAAGAGAAATGATCTTACTTTATCTAAATAACAGTCCTTACTTAGAAATTTGAGATGTGGTGGCAAATCAAAGTAGTTGTGGAAAAAAAGAGCAGAGACATGATCCAGAAACACTAGCACATAGTTCAGATTGCCCCTCACAAGAAAGCAGTAGCAGAGGGAAGAGGATAGATGGCCAAACAGAGGGGGAAACACTGTTAATCAATATAAGGCTTGGTCTAGCTGCCCAAAAATCACAGCCAATTTTCTCAATATCCTATCAAATCTGAAAATCTACACTCACCTAGAAGCTGTAACACTTAACTTCCAAGAATTTGAAGGACATGTCCTGCCACAATATTTTGAATGTCTAAGCTTCAATTCATTAAGTAATCCCTGGGAGAATAGATAGAGCTTGGCTACATTTTGGATGATATTCATGTATTCCCCAATTAACTTATGAAATATCTTCCTATACTTTTTCATCCATTGAAGTAAAGAATTTATCTTTAGGTGACACAGCAGTATCCCAGGATAGGAAGAGAGTGGGGAAGGAAAGCCAGCAGCATCATGCTTGAGGATAAGCAAACTTAACAAACTGAAATGGCAAAATATTCTTGAAGTCTTAGAATCAGAGTACACAACTGAATTTCAAAGTAAATGAAGTGGGGGTGGGGTGGAGGGAGGGATAGGATGGCTGGAGGATGGACACTGGGGACAGTATGTGCTATGGTGAGTTCAGTGAATTGTATAAGACTGATGATTCATAAACCTGTACCCCTGAAACAAATAATACATTAAGTGTTAATTTTTTTTTAAAAAGTAAATGAAGAAATTCTAAAGGATCTAAAATTGCCACTCAGAGACTTTTCACTATGCATCTTTTTTTTTAAGTAGGCTCCATAGTCAATGTGGGGTTCAAACTCACAACCCCTAGATCAAGAGTCTTATGGTCTGCTGACTGAGCCAGCTAGGCACCCCCACACTATGTATCTTTTAAATTACTTAAAATATATTCAAGAAAGAAATAAAATTAAGTTAAAATTTATATTTAGAAAATTACATTTCTGGAATTCTTTCAAGTCTCCCTCTGCCACCCCCAAGGTTTTTTTTTTAATTTTACACAGTAAAATTCATTTTTTAGTGTTCAGTTCTAAAAGTTCTCATTACCCTACAGTTGTGTAATCACAATCAAGGTACAGAACAGTTCCATTAAACCCCCGCCCCAGAAATCTCCTCATGATATCTCTTTGCAGTAACACATTCCCTACCCTTAGCCCAAGAAAATCACTGATCTGTTCTTCACTGTCCCTACAGTTTAAAGTTTTCTGGAATGTCATATAGTGAGGAGCCTTTTGAGTTTGGCTTCTTTCACTTACCATAATGCATATGACACTCACTCATGTTACTACATATATAAATAGTTCCTTTTTATTGCTAAGTAGTATTCTACTGTGTGAATATATCACAACTGGTTTATCCATACTGAAGTTGAAGAATATTCAGGTTGTTTCTAGTTTTCAGCTGAGTAGTAGTAAAGCTGATATAAATAGTCACATACAGGTTTTTATGTCATAGCTTGTCATTCCACTTGGGTAAATACTTAGGTCATATGTTAAATGTACATTTTACTGAGTAAGAAACTACCACAGCGTCTGCCAAAGTTCTAGTTGTTCCACATCCCTACCAGCCCATAATCCGGTCAGTTTTCGGTTAGTTTCCTGGCATATCTCCTTATGATTTCAACTTGCTATTTCTAATGACTGAGATGCTGAACATTCTCACTCACTTACCTGCCACTGATCTATCTTCTCCAGGGGCATGTTGGTGGGTAAGTAGGTTAAGTATCTGACTCTTGATTTCGGCTCAGGTCATGATCTCAGGGTCATGGGATCAAGCCCCACATCGGGCTCCACACTCAGCAGTGTGAAGCCTGCTTAAGGTTCTCTCTCTCTCCCTCTGCATCCTCCATTAGCTCACTCTCTCAAAAGAAAATAACAACAATAAACTGTCCCTTCCAGTGAAGTCATTCAAATCTTTTTCTTTTAAAGATTTATTTATTGGGGTGCCTGGGTGGCTTAGTCAGTTAAGCATCTGCCTTCAGCTCAGGTCATGATCCCAGGGTCCTGGGATTGAGGCTCACATCAGGCTCCTTGCTCCTCGGGAAGCCTGCTTCTCCCTCTCCCTGCTACTCCCCCTGCTTCTGCTCTGTCAAATAAATAAAAAAAATCTTTAAAAATTTTTTTAAAAATTTATTTATTTGAGAGAGAGAAAGAGAGAGAGTGAGAGAGCACAGGAAGGAGCAGAGGATCTCCAGCAGACTCCTGAGTGCAGAACCCAATGCAGGGCTCAATCTCAAGGCCCTGAGATCATTACCTAAGCTGAAGTCAAGAGTCAGATGCTTAATCAGGGAAATACAAATCAAAACCATTATGAGATACCACCTTACACAAGTTAGAATGGCAAAAATTAACAAGACAAGAAGCAACAAATGTTGGAGAGGTTATGGAGAAAGGGGAACCCTCTTACACTGTTGGTGGGAAAGCAAGCTGTACAGCCACTCTGAAAAACAGTATGGAGGGTCCTCAAGACGTTAAAAACAGAACTACCCTATGTCCCACCACTTGCACTACTAGGTTATTTATCCCACAGATACAGATGTAGTGAAAAGAGGGATACCTGTACCCCAATGTTCATAGCAGCAAAATCCACAATAGCCAAACTGTGGAAGGAGATGTCCTTCAAGAGGAATGGATAAAGCTGATGTGTTGGGATACCTGGGTGGCTCAGACGGTTAAGTGTCTGCCTTGGGCTCAGGTCATGATCCCAAGGTCCTGGGATCGAGTCCCGCATCGGGCTCCCTGCTTAGCGGAGAGTCTGTTTCTCCCTCCACCACCTCTCCCCCTACTTGTGCTCTCTCTCTCTCTCTCAAATGAATAAATAAAATATCTAAAAATAAAATTTAAGGGGCGCCTGGGTGGCTCAGTGGGTTAATGCCTCTGCCTTCGGCTCGGGTCATGGTCTCACGGTCCTGGGATCGGGCTCTCTGCTCGACAGCCCGCGTCGGGCTCTCTGCTCAACAGGGAGCCTGCTTCCTCCTCTCTCTCTGCCTGCCTCTCTGCCTACTTGTGATCTTTGTCAAATAAATAAATAAAACCTTTCAATAAATAAATAAATAATTTAAAAAAAAAGATAAAGCAGATGTGGTTCATATAAACAATGGAATATTACTCAGCCATCAGCATGAATACCCACCATTTGCATAGACACGGATGGAACTGGAAGGCATTATGCTCAATGAAATAAATCAAGCAGAGAAAGACAATTATCACATGGTTTCAGTCATACGTAGAATATAAGGAATAGCATGGAGAACCACAGAGGAAGGGAGGGAAAACTGAATGAGAAGAAATCAGAGAGGGAGACAAACCATGAGAGTCTCTGGACTCCAGGAAATAAACTGAGGGTTATGGGGAGCGGGGGAATGGGGTAACCGGGTGATGGGTATTGACAAGGGCACGAGTTACGATAAGCACTGGGTGTTATATGCAACTAATGAATCATTAAACACTACCTCAAAAACTAATGATATACTTACTATATGTTGGCTAATTGAACATAATAAAAAATTAAAAAAAAAAAGATAGAAGGCTTAACTGACTGAGCCACCCAGGCGACCCTATTCAAATCTTTCACTCATTTTTTTTATGGTGCTGTTTGCTTCTTGATGAGCTTTGAGCTCTTAATACATTCTAGATATAGGTCTATACATTTCTGATATATGACTTGCAAATACTTTCTCCCAGTCTGTGTCTTGTCTTTTTTATTTTTTTACTTTTTTTTTTTTTTTAAAGTAAGCTTCATGTCCCACGTGGGGCTCAAACTCATGACCCCGTGATCAAGAGTCACTTTTTTTTTTTTTGAAAGACGGAGATCACAAGTAGGCAGAGAGGCAGGCAGAGAGAGGAAGGGAAGCAGGCTCCCCGCTGAGCAGAGATCCCGACGTGGGGCTTGATCCCAGGACTCTGGGATCATGACCTGAGCCGAAGGCAGAGGCCCTAACCCACTGAGCCACCCAGGCGCCCCATTTTTTTTTCTTTTTAAAGATTTATTTATTTATTTGACAGAGTGTGAGAGAGGGAACACAAGCAAGGGTAGTCTGAGAGGGAGAAACAGGCTTCCCACTGAGTGGGGAGCCAAAGCAGGGCTCTATCCCAAGACCCTGGGATCATGACCCAGGACCCTGGGATCATGACCCTAGCCCAAGGTAGACACCAGCTGAGCCACCCAGGCGCCCCCTCCCGTTTTTTGTTTTGTTTTGTTTTTTTTAATTTATCACATGTCTTGCTTATTGTACCTCTTTAGTAAGTTTTGAAATCAGGCACTATGAATCTTCCAACTTTGTTGTCCTTTTTTTTTTTTTTTAAGATTTTATTTATTTATTTGACAGAGATCACAAGTAGGCAGAGAATGAGGAAGGGAAGCAGGCTCCCTGCTGAGCAGAGAGCCTGATGTGGGGCTCAATCCCAAAACCCTGGGATCACAACCTGAGCCGAAGGCAGAGGCTTTAACCCACTGAGCCACCCAGGCACCCCTTGTTGTCCTTTTTTAAAACTGTATTAACTATCTTGATCTCTCTGCCTTTTTTTTTTTTTTTAAGATTTTATTTATTTGACAGAGAGAGAGGGAGAGAGAGCAAGCAAGCACAGGCAGAGGGAGAAGCAGGCTCCCCGCCGAGCAAGGAGCCCAATGTGGGACTCGATCTCAGGACGCTGGGATCATGACCTGAGCCGAAGGCAGCCGCTTAACCAACTGAGCCACCCAGGCGTCCCTGCCTTTCTATATAAATTTTACAACCAGCTGTCAAAGACTTCTCTAAACCTTCCACAAGTATTTATTTTTAGGTGGGAATAAGCTGCCTAGAATTACTTTAACAAAGATGATGGTGGTATTGTTTTTTTGTTTTGTTTTTTTAAAACATTTTATTTATTTATTTGACAGAGAGATCACAAGTAGGCAAAGAGGCAGGCAGGGATTGGCGGGGGTAGCAGGCTCCCCGATGAGCAGAGAGCCGGATGTGGGGCTTGATCCCAGGACCCTGAGATCATGACCCGAGCCCAAGGCAGAGGCTTTAACCCACTGAGCCACCCAGGTGCCCGATGATGGTGGTATTGTAAATCTTGTGTTTATTTATTTAAAATAAACATTATTTAAAATCTTTAAAAGATTTTATTTATTTATTTGACAGAGAGAGAAACTACAAGTAGGCAGAGCAGTAGGCAGAGGGAGAGGGACAAGCAGGCTCTCCACCGAGCAGGGAGCCCAATGTGGGGCTCCATCCCAGGACACTGAGCCCAAGGCAGACGCTTAACCAACTGAGCCACCCAGGCACCCCATATGTTTATTTTATAAGGTTCTGATTTTTACTTGCACAGCTAAGTTGTGCAGAAAAAAAAATATTCTGTATAGGAGAGGCTGGCCAGCTGAGTCCATGAAGCATGTGTCTCTTGATTTTTGGGTTGTGAGTTTGAGCCCCATGTTGGGTGTAGAGATGACTTAAGATAAAACCTTAAAAAAAAATACGTCTTTAGAGTAAATAAATAGGGGCACCTGGGTGGCTCAGTCATTAAGCATCTGCCCTCTGCTCAGGTCATGATCCCAGGGTTCCTGGATACATACCTGCATCGGGCTCCTTAGAAGCCCGCTTCTCCCTCTCCCACTCCCCTGCTTGTGTTCCCTCTCTTACTGTGTTTCTCTCTGCCAAATAAATAAATAAAACTTAAAAAAAAAATAAATGAAGTAAATAACTAGGAAATTAATTAATTAATTAATTAATATGGGTGCCTGGGTGGGTCAGTTGTTAAGTGTTTGCCTTTGGCTCAGGTCATGATCCCAGGGTCCTGGGATCAAGCCCCACATCAGGATCCCTGCTTGGCTGAAAACCTGCTTCTCCCTCTCCCACTCCCCTGGCTGTGTTCCCTCTCTCCCTGTGTCTATCTCTGTCAAATAAATAAGATCTTTAAAAAAAAAAAGGCAAATTCTTTTTAAAAAAGAAAGAAAAATGCTTTGTATAAAGATATGACCTTTGATATGGCACAGGTGGCGAGGCACCTGGGTCAGTTGAGCATCGGCCTTCAGCTCAGGTGGTGATCTCTAGGTCCTAGGGTCAAGCCCCACTCCCAACTCCTTGCTCAGTGGGGAGTCGGCTTCTGTTCCTCCCCCAATTCCTGTGTGCTCGCTCTCTCTCTCTCTCTCTCTCTCTCAAATAAATAAAATCTTTAAGTATATTGTACATAGTACAATAAAGCTGAAAACCCAATTTTCCTAAAAGACATGCTATTTATTTCAAATAGTGAAAATAAAAATGTTGGGCCGCCTGGGTGGCTCAGTTGGTTAAGTGGCTGCCTTCAGCTCAGGCCATGATCTCAGGGTCCTGGGATGGAGCCCCACATCGGGCTCTCTGCTCAGCTGAGAGCCTGCTTCTCTATCTCCCTCTGCCTGCCGCTCTGCTTATTTGTACTCTGTCAAATAAATAAATAAAATCTTTAAAAATAAATAAAATAAAATAAAAATGTTAAACTTGTGCTTTTTTATTTTTCCTCTTTTTTGAGAGATTTTTTTATTTGACAGAGAGAAAGCAAGAGAGCACAAGCAGAAGGAGTAGCAGAGGGAGAGGGAGAAGCAGCTCCCTGCTGAGCAGAGAGCCTGATGCAGGGCTCAATCCCAGGACCCCAGGACCATGACCTGAGCCAAAGGCAGACCCTTAACTGACTGAACCACCCAGGCACCCCTCTTGTGTTTTTTTTTTCCTAAAGCTTTTACTTATTTAAGAGAGTGAGTGTGCACACACGCACACAAGGAGAGGGACAGGCAGAGGGAGAGAGAGAGAATCCTCAAGCAGATACCAGGCTGAGAACAGACCCCAACGCAGGGCTCAATCCCAGGGCCCTAAGATTATATGACCTGAGCCAAAGTCAGAGAGGCTTAACCAACTGAGCCACCAAGGCACCCCAAACTTCTTGTGTTTTACAAACAGTGGTCCCTCTGCTGTCAGTAACCTTACCTCATTCCTCATCTAATTCCTAACTCATCCTTAACTTGCACATTCCTCCAACCACAAGGCTTTCCTGATCCTCCAAATATGGGTTAAGGGTTAACTTGTTTCCACTGCACCCTGAGGTCCTCTAACATCACTCTTAATACATTGTATTCTATAACTGACAGTTAACTTTGTTTCTCACATCAGGACATAAACCCTGGGTGGGCAGGAGCAGAGTGAGCAATGCATAAATGTTTGTTTTGAATGATCTGTTGTTTTGAAAGACAGCAAGAAAGGAATAAAGCTGAAAATGGGATACCTTACTTTGCAGAAATACTGTAAAAGGTATAATAGCAGCTTTTAAAGAGATCTTCAATAACCAAAAACCAGTTGAAAATTTATTCGTATAAAGGGGGAAATGTGAAAACTGGAAAATTGATGATATTAAGAAATGCCTGTTAGGGGAGCCTGGCTGGCTCAATCCATAGAGGGTGCAACTCTTGATCTCAGGGTTCTATGTTTGAGCCATACATTATGTGTACAGATTACTTAAAAATAAAATCCTAGAGTGTCTGGATGGCTCATTCAGTTAAGTGTCCAACTCTTGGTTTCAGCTCAGGTCACAATCTCAGGGTCCTAGGATCAAGGCCCGAGATGGGCTCTGGGCTCAGCAGGGAGTCAACTAGAAATTATCTCCCTCTCTCTTTTCCTCTGCTCCCCATACCCCTCAGGAGTGCAGGCGCATGTGTGCGTGTGCTCTCTTTCTCCTAAAATAAATAAACAAAATCCTGTAAATAAATAAATAAATATTTTTTAAGATGCTTGTTGGGGCACCTGGGTGGCCCAGCCAGTTAAGTGTCTGTCTTCCGCTCAGGTAATTATCCTGGGATCTGTGTCAGGCACCTTGCTCAGAAGGGAGCCTGCTTCTCCCTCTCCCCCTACTGTATTCCCCTATCTCTGTCAAATAAATAAATAAAATCCTAAAAAAAATTTAAAAATGTTTGTTAATTTTTCTGTGGGATTTTTCTTTTAGTCCTCATCTTTTAGAGATATATACAGAAATATTTGTTAATTTATGAATCTAGGATTTGTTTAAAAATACCTAGGGTAGGGGCACCTGGGTGGCTCAGTGGGTTAAGCCTCTGCCTTCAGCTCAGGTCATGATCTCAGGGTCCTGAGATTGAGCCCCGCATCGGGCTCTCTGCTCAGCGGGGAGCCTGCTTCCCTTCCTCTCTCTCTGCCTGCTTCTCTACCTACTTGTGATCTCTATCAAGTAAATTTAAAAAAAAAAATTTTTTTTTTTAAATACCTAGGGTGTGGGACGCCTGGGTGGCTCAGTTGGTTAAGCAGCTGCCTTCGGCTCAGGTCATGATCCCAGTGTCCTGGGATCGAGTCCCACATCCGGCTCCTAGCTCAGCAGGGAGCCTGCTTCTCCCTCTGCCTCTGCCTGCCTCTCTGCCTGCCTGTGCTTGCTCTTGCTCTGACAAATAAATAAATAAAATCTTAAAAAAAAAAAAATACCTAGGGTGATGTGCTATGGTGAGTGCTGTGAAGTGTGTAAACCTGGCGATTCACAGACCTGTATCCCTGGGGCTAATAATATATTATATGGTTATTAAAAAAATTTTTTTTTAAAAAGAAAGAAAAAGAAAAAAAAACCTAGGGTGGGTTAGTGGGTAGGAGCAACATAGGAAACACAAGACTGGCAATAGTTGACAATTACTGTAGCAGAGTGATACAGACTGATAACATCGACATCTACTCTTGCATTTACTTTTTTTTTTTTTTAAGATTTTATTTATTTATTTGACAGAGAAAGACACATGGAGAGAGGGAACACAAGCAGGGGGAGTGGGAGAGGGAGAAGCAGGCTTCCTGCTGAGCAGGGAGCCTGATGCGGGGCTGGATCCCAGGACCATGGGATCATGACCTGAGCTGAAGGCAAACACTCAACAACTAAGCCACCCAGGCGCCCTTACTCTTGTATTTATTTTAAATTTTCCATACTAAAGAGGTAAAAAGAAAGCCTATCTAGAAAATTAATTTTCTCTTTAACCTTAAATCCCAAAGGAAAGGGAGAAAAAGAGATATATGGGGAGTTAAGCCTTGAATCAAGTTGAGACCCTAGGGATGTCTGCGATTTCCAGCATTTGATTCTTCTGTCAAAGCCAGACATCCTGTTTAATGTCAATATTAAAAATGTTTAGCTAAAATGAACCAACAACTTTAGATACTCTGCATATTTCTTGCTTTCATAAAACATGTTTCTACTTTTTTTTTTTTTAAGATTTTATTTAATTTGACAGACAGAGAGTAGGCAGAGAGGCAGAGAGAGAGAGGAGGAAGCAGGCTGTCCGCAGAGCAGAGAGCCTGATATAGGGCTTGATCCCACGACCCTGGGATCATGACCTGAGCCGAAGGCAGCGGCTTTAACCCACTGAGCCACCCAGGCACCCCTCTACTTTTATTTCAAAATCATGAACTACAAAAAAAGCATCTAAATCATACCAAACTGTCCTTCCAGACAGCAACAACAGCATGTGTATCTTTCACTTACCATCAGGTATACGTATTTCAGTGTTTTCAGTTCTTATATAACTGGTGAAAAAGCTATGGGGTAGCAGACAACTAGACAGTTAGATGGCTTGAGTTCCTAATCCCAACTCTGAACTAACCTGGCACTGGTTCAAAATTGTCCTGTGATCTTCAAACCAAATCTGCTGAGGGTCTACTTCATAAAAACCATCTAGTTTCTAATCAGAGGCATTCAGTGGAATAGGTTCTTTTTTTCCTCCACATTTATAATAGAACTGATGTTAGAAAAGGCAGTTTTCTGAGAACCTGGCTTGCTCAGTCGGTAGAGCATTTAACTCTTGATTTCAGGATCCTCAAGCTCCACACTGGGTGTGGAGGCTACTTAAAAAAAGGGGGGTGGGGGCCTGGGTGGCTCAGTTGGTTAAACATCTGCCTTCAGCTCAGGTCATTATCTCAGGGTCCTGCAATCCAGCACCAGATCGATCCAGCCCCAGATGGATCCAGCCCCAGACCCAGTTTCACATCGGGCTCCCTGCTCAGCTGGGAGCCTGCTTTTCTCTCTCCCTCTGCCTGCAGCTCTACCTGCTTGTGCTCTCTCTCTATCAAATAAATAAGTAAAATAAAATAGAAAGAAAGAAAAAAAGAAAAGAAAAGAAGGAAGAGGAAGGGAGGGAGGGAAGGAAGAAGTAGGTAAGAGAGGGAAAGGGAAGGAAAGGAAAGAAAAAGAAAATTTCACCAGAGAGCCTGGCTGGCTCAGTTGGTAAAGCATGCAACTCCATCTCGAGATCATGAGTTCAAGCCCCATGCTGGGTGAGTACAGAAATTAGATAAATGAATAAAAAAAGTTTTTTTAAAAAAATGGGAAAATGGGGACGCCTGGATGGCTCAGTTGGTTAAGCAGCTGCCTACGGCTCGGGTCATGATCCCAGCATCCTGGGATCGAGTCCCACATTGGGCTCCTTGCTCGGCAGGGAGCCTGCTTCTCCCTCTGCCTCTGCCTGCCACTCTGTCTGCCTGTGCTCGCTCGCTCTCTCTAAAAAATAAATAAATAAAATCTTTTTTAAAAAAAAAAAGGGAAAATGGGGCACCTGGGTGACTCAGTTAGTTAAGCATCTGCCTTTGGCTCAGGTCAATGTGAGAACATGGAACAAGCCCTGTGTCGGGCTCCCTACTCAATAGGGAACTTGCTCTTCCCTCTCCCTCTCCCTTCTGCTCAAATAACCACACGTGAACTCTCTCTCTCTCTCTCTCAAATAAATAAATACATAAAACCTTTTTAAAATTTTATTTATTTGAGAGAGAGCACAAGCAGAGGGGCAGAGGGAGAGGGAGGAGCAGACTCCCTGCAGAGCAGGGAGCCCAAAGTGGGGTTTGATCCCAGAACTCTGAGATCGTGACATGAGCTGAAGGCAGACACTTGACTGAGCCACTCAGGCTCCCCCAATTTTTTTTTTTAAAGGAAAACTAAGAGGGGCGCCTGGGTGGCTCAGTGGGTTAAAGCCTCTGCCTTCAGCTCAGGTCATGATCCCAGGGCCCTGGGATCGAGCCCCACATGGGCTCTCTGCTCAGCAGGGAGCCTGCTTCCCCCCTCTCTCTCTGCCTGCCTCTCTGCCTACTTGTGATCTCTGTCAAATAAATAAATAAAATCTAAAATCTTAAGAATAAATAAATAAATATTTAAAAAATAAAAGGAAAAGTATTACTACTGTATGAATTACTACTATAGAGAAGATACTTAGTACCACATTCCCATAAAGCCAATCCCTCCAGATGATGCGAATGAACATAAAAAGCAACTGAAACACAGGTGGACAGAGTAATCACACTGACTTTAACTCTTTTTTTTTAAAGATTTTATTTATTTACTTGACAGAGAGAGAGGGATCACAAGTAGGCAGAGAGGCAGGCAGAGAGAGAGGAGGAAGCAGGCTTCCCGCTGAGCAGAGAGCCCCATGCGGCGCTCGATCCCAGGACTCTGGGATCATGACCTGAGCCGAAAGCAGAGGCTTTAACCCACTGAGCCACCCAGGTGCCCCCTGATTTTAACTCTTACTTATACTCTAATGATTTCTAGATCTGTATTTCCACTCTAAACTTTTCTACTAAACTCAAGACCTAAATATCCAGAACCCTATTGGACATTTGCTCCTGGATTTTCCTGACACCTCAAATCTAATATAACAAAATCAAACGCATTTTCCCTCAAATGTAACACTGTCTCACCCCTGTATTCCCTACCTTGGTCAATGACATTACCATCCATTTAGCTGCCCAAGCAATCAATTTCAAATCCATCTTTCACAACTCCTTCTCCCTTACAGACTCCCCAATATAGTCAGTAAGATCCCCCGGTCAGTTTCCTAAAAAGCTCTTTAACCTGCCTAGAGTTCCACCATTACTACTGTAATTGAGATCTTCAATATCTCTAAAGTGATCTTCACACCGGTCTCATAACCATCTAGTCTCCCTGCAACCAATTTCACCCTTGAAAATCTAACTACCACACTGCCAACAGTGTTACTTTTCTTAAACAGTGATCTGAACTTGTTCCTTACCTGACTTAAAACTCTCCCATGACTCCCTAGTATCTACAAAATAAAATTCAGACCCCTCACCAAGGCCATCCACAACTGGGCTCCAACTCACCTTCCACCTCAATTCTTTCCATTCCTTCCTCATGCCCCATTATCTAGCCACATTAAACCACTGGCTCACAAGTCCATACTCATATACCTCTACACCCTTGTACAAGCTATTCTCTGTATTTGAAACACTATCATCTCTAACCCTTTTTTGTTAAAGCAACCAAATTGTATTCATCCTCTAAAACCCAACTGACTCTGAGGCGCCGGGGTGGCTCGGTCCACTGAGCCTCTGACTTTTGGTTTTGGCTCAGGTCATGATCTCAGGTCATGAGATGGTGCCCCACGTAGGGCTCCCACCTCAGCACAGAGTCCACTTGACAGTCTCTCTCCCTCTCCCTCTGCCCCTTCCCCATTGCACACTCTCTCTCTAAAATATATTAAGGGGGGACGCCTGGGTGGCTCAGTTGGTTAAACCACTGCCTTCAGCTCAGGTCATGATCCCAGTGTCCTGGGATCTAGTCCCACATCGGGCTCCTTGCTCGGCGGGGAGCCTGCTTCTCCCTCTGCCTGCCACTCTGTCTGCCTTTGCTCGCTCACTCGCTCTGTCTCCCTTTCTCTCTGACAAATAAATAAATAAATAAAATCTTAAAAAAATAATAAAATAAAATATATTAAGGGGCACCTGGGTGGCTCAGTGGGTTAAAGCCTCTGCCTTTGGCTCGGGTCATGATCCCAGGGCCCTGGGATCGAGCCCCACATCGGGCTCTCTGCTCAGTGGTGAGCCTGCTTCCCCCTGCCCCCCGCCTGCCTCTCTGCCTACTTGTGATCTCTGTCTGTCAAATAAATATTTTTAAAATAAATAAATAAATAAATATTTTTAAAAAGGCTTTAAAAAAAATATGGGACGCCTGGGTGGCTCAGTTGGTCAAGCGGCTGCCTTTGGCTCAGGTCATGATCCCAGCGTCCTGGGATCGAGTCCCACATCGGGCTCCTTGCTCGGCAGGGAGCCTGCTTCTCCCTCTGCCTCTGCCTACCACTCTGTCTGCCTGTGCTCACTCTCTCTCTCTCTCTCTGACAAATTAAAAAAAAAAAAAGAAAGGTTTTAAAAAAATAAACACATTATGGGTGCCTGGGTGGCTCAGTGGGTTAAGCCTCTGCCTTTGTCTTGGGTCATAATCTCAGGGTCCTGGGATTGAGCCCTGTATTGGGCTCTCTGCTCAGTGGGGGACCTACTTCCCTGCCCCCACTCTCTCTGCCTGCCTCTCTGCCTACTTGTGATCTCTGTCAAATAAATAAATAATATCTTTTAAAAAAATAAATAAGGGGTGCCTGGGTGGCTCAGTGGATTAGACTTCTGCCTTCAGCTCGGGTCATGATCTCAGAGTCCTGGGATTGAGGCCTGCATCGGGCTTTCTGCTTGGCAAGGAGCCTGCTTCCCCCTTGCTCTCTGCCTGCCTCTTTGCCTGCTTGTGATCTCTCTGTCAAATAAATAAATAAAATATTTAAAAATAAATAAACACATTAATTAAAATTTTTCAAAAAAATGTGCACTCTAGGTGCTCTACCACCTGGCTGGCTCAGTTGGTAGAGCATACCACTCTTCAAGATCTTGGGGTCCTGAGTTCAAGCCCCACAATGAGCAATGATGATCATGGAGCCTTTAAAAAATAAAAGGCACTCCTGGGCACCTGGGTGGTTCAGTTGGTTAAGCAACTGCCTTTGGCTCAGGTTATGATCCTGGAGTCCCATGATAGAGTCCCACATCGAGCTCCCTGCTCTGCAGGGAGTCTGCTTCTCCTTCTGACCTTCTCCCTCATGCGCACGCTCTTTCTCTCTCAAATAAATAAGAACTTTAAAAAATATAATAAAATAGGGCGCCTGGGTGGCTCAGTGGGTTAAGCCTCTGCCTTCGGCTCGGGTCACGATCTCAGGGTCCTGGGATCAAGCCCCACATCGGGCTCTCTGCTCAGCAGGGAGCCTGCTTCCCCCTCTCTCTCTGCCTGCCTCTCTGCCTACTTGTGATCTCTCTCCTGTTAAATAAATAAATAAAATCTTTAGAAAAGTAAATAAATAAAAATAAAATAAAATGCGGGGCACTTGGGTGGCTCAGTCGTTAAGTGTCTGCCTTCGGCTCAGGTCATGATCCCAGCGTCCTGGGATTGAGCCCCGCATCAGGCTCCCTGCTCCTTGGGAAGCCTGCTTCTCCCTCTCCCGCTCCCCCTGCTTGGGTTCCCTCTCTCGATGTGTGTGTGTCTCTCTCTGTCAAATAAATAAATAAAATCTTATTAAATAAATAAATAAAGTAAAATGCACTCCTTACAAACAAGGATTGTTATTCATATTTTAATTCCAGTGCCTAGCACAATGCCTACCACACAGTAGGCACTTGAATGTCTGCTGAATTTGATTGCTGAAAAGATCAACTCCAACATTTTTTAATGAGACCAGAGACCAAAAAGCTTAAGACATTCAAACCTAGTTTTGGTTTACTGGTGAAAAGAAAAGACATCACACAAATTCATACTTACGCTATTTCTAGTTTTTCACATCTTTCCCTACTAGCTTCAGGTTTAGTTGCCAGAAAATTAGCAACTTAGTCTTTTAAACCACTCCTTAAATGATCTATATTTTCCCATGAAACAGTACAATACAATGCTATACTAAACCACCATTTTATAATTAAACCTTAAATCCAGTAACTTACTACCCTCCCTCTGTTAAAAACATTTTTAGGGACGCCTGGGTGGCTCAGTTGGTTAAGCGGCTGCCTTCGGCTCAGGTCATGATCCCAGCGTCCTGGGATCGAGTCCCACATCAGGCTCCTTGCTCAGCAGGGAACCTGCTTCTCCCTCTGCCTCTGCCTGCCACTCTGCCTGTGCTCGCTCCTGCTCTCTCTCTGACATTAAAAAAAAAAAAAAAAAAAAAA
>ML103123.1:92084-124615 GCA_003697995.1 Taxidea taxus jeffersonii
GCCGCGTCCAGCACAATCTGGTAGGCGGCCTCAAAGGCCGCGTGGTTCTTCTCGCATAGCGTGAGCGCGGGCAGGGCGCAGTTCTGCGGGTCCTTCATGGCGCACTGCAGGGCCAGGGTGCGCGCACAGGCCCAGAGCTCCTCCCGCCGGGGTGCGTCCAGCTGCAGCCGCGACAACGTGGCGTGCGTGGTGCCCGTCACCGCCACGATGGTGGCAGCCTCCACCGGTGTGAATAAGGAATACCAGTTCTGCATGATATTCATCAGGGCTTGTGGGCCTGGGGGATGCAAGAGGGCAAAGCTGGCCAGGAAGAAGGACAGGGACCCCTCCCCCCATGCGCACGGCTTTGCTCTCTTGCCGCCATCCCCACCCGCCGGAGCTGAAGACACGATCCCTCTGGTTCTGCCCCCGAGCTTGACAGAAAACGCCCTTCCAAAGGAAGCAGGAAACTACCTTCCCAAAGGAGAAGGGGGCAGCCAGACTGGGCAGGAAGAGCACGTGTGGGGCTATGCTTCCAGGCTCCTGTCCCTTCTCCAAGCCGCTTCAGCTTGGCCAGCTCCCAGGCCTTTGTCTAGCTTCATCCCCAGCCGGCCTGCCCAGCAGCGCAGCCCTGAGCTGGGGCCGGGGCCAGGGAAAAGGCTCTGTTTCTCCCTCCACAGGGACGCGGGTGGCAGTTTTGCTTGGGAACTCACCGATCTCTGTGGCACAGCTGACCAGCCACCGCACCATCTCCCGGCGCCGCCAGGTCATGGTGTTCAAGGTCATCCGCATCACCTGCAGCACAGGAGGGGAGAGAGAAGGGGATCACTCCAAACCTCGAGCTGGCCTACGGAGGGGATCAGGGATCCTGAGGGGGCTGACTCGGCGGTGAGGTGAGCCACATGATCTGGGCAAGCGACCTAACCTCCTGGGCCTTCAGTTTCCTCCTCTGTAAAGTGGGCATTCAAAACGTCTACCGTGGGTGGGGTGCTCTTCTGAGAATTCAATGCAAATTTTCAGGTAAAGATTTTGCACAGGGGTGCCTGGGTGGCTCAGCTGGTTGAGCGGTGGCCCTCGACTCAAGTAATGGTCTCAGAGTCTTGGGACTGAGCCCCGCATTGGGCTCCCTGCTCAGCGGGGCATCTGTTTCTCCCTCTCCTTCTCCCTCTGCCCCTCCCACTCATGCTTGTTCTCTCTCAAATAAACACATCTTTAAAAAATAAATAAGTAGGGACGCCTGGGTGGCTCAGTTGGTTAAGCAGCTGCCTTCGGCTCGGGTCATGATCCCAGCGTCCTGGGATTGAGTCCCACATTGGGCTCCTTGTTCGGCGGGGAGCCTGCTTCTCCCTCTGCCTCTGCCTGCCTCTTTGCCTGCCTCTCTGTCTGCCTGTGCTTGATCTCTCTCTCACAAATAAATAAATAAAATCTTAAAAAAAAAAATTCATTTACTTATTTATTTTTTTTAAGATTTTATTTATTTATTTGTGAGAGAGAGAGAGAGCGAGCACAGGCAGACAGAGTGGCAGGCAGAGGCAGAGGGAGGAGCAGGCTCCCTGCCAAGCAAGGAGCCCGATGTGGGACTCCATCCCAGGATGCTGGGATCATGACCCGAGCCGAAGGCAGCTGCTTAACCAACTGAGCCACCCAGGCGTCCCAAGTAAATGAATTTTTAAGGGCGTTTGGCTCTAGCTGGCTCAGTTGGAAGGGCATGTGATTCCTGATCTTGGGGTCATGAGTTTGAACCCCACACTGAGTACAAAGATTAAATAACTAAAACTTTAAAAAATAAATAAATAAAATTAAAATAAATGCATTTCTATGGGGCACCTGGGTGGCTGAGTCGGTTAAGCATCTGCCTTTGGCTCAGGTAATGATCCTGGAGTCCTGGGATGAAGCCCTGCATCCCGCTCCCTTCTCAGCAGGAAACCTGCTTCTCCCTCTCCCACTCCCCCTGCTTGTGTTCCCTCTCTGTCTCTTGCTCTCTGTCAAATAAATAAATAAATCTTCAGAAAAAATTTAATAAATGCATTTCTTAAAAGATTTTATTTGAGAAAAAGCTAGAGAGCACAGCAGGGAAAGGCACAGAGAAAGAAGCAGACGCCCCACTGAGCAAGAGTGGCCAACTTGGGGCTCAGTCCCAGCATCCTGAGATCATGACCTGAATCAAAGGCAGATGCTTAACCAACTGAGCCACCCAGGCACTCCTAAATGCATTTTTAATGAAGGAAATTTAGCATTTTTCCTCTTGGGTTGTATTTCCTGTCACTCTAAGTTAACAAAGCTCTAAAAGGGACATAATCAAGACCTTGATAGGCAGTGAAAAGACAGAAATAGATATTAAACACCTCTCTGCTGAGAAAGCATTCATCTCTCACCATGAGTACAGTGACTTCACACTTATCCCCACTCTGGTCAGCGGTGAAGCTTCAACTCTTCCCCTGGCCACTTTGCTTCTCACACTACTCTCACTTCCCACTTTATTATATTAGTATCATCTTTTTAGAGTTGCTATTACATTTTAGGAGTTGAAATCCAAGAATTAGGCTCATGTCTCTTCTGAAAATGTTCCAAGCTTCCTGTCCTGCTCTGCGACATTATACAATGTTACTCTGCCAAAATCTTAGCTCATTTCCTCCTCCTTCTTGTCCTGATATGGTGGTAACCATCAATACTGCCCTCACCCTTCCCATTTTCAGACTTCACTGTCTGCTTAGAATGTCCTATCTTCCTTGTCCATCTGTGAGGGTATATCACACAGGTTATGCAAAGGGCCTTTACTGACAATACTTGTACGCAGCCTTCCATTAACTCTTACAAGCTGCACTTCCCTCCAGTAGAGAACTTACTGTATTTCATCAATTCTAAGACATACTTTCCTTTACACATTTCTCTGAAAACAGGATATACCTTACAAGTGATGGCATGTCAGTCTCATTAGCAGCATTTCTTTTTTCTTTCCTGTTAAAGTAATTATGAGCCTTACAATCATTGGCACCACAGATTTGATTAAATAAGTTATTACATTCTATAATAATTACTTTATACACTTCTGTTTTCTCTGCTAAACTGTGAACTGGAAGGGCAGGGGCTACATTATAAACATCTCTGACCAGCACAGATTTCGGCACAAAAAGAGCGTGCATCCAACAACACTAGCTGGATAGATTTATTTAGCATTTACTAAGTATTAAGTACTATCCTAAACGTTTTACATGTACTAACACATTTAACCCTCATAACAACCTGTGCAGTAAGTACAGTTATTATAGATGACGAAACTGAGGTAAAGAAATATAGGTAAACTCATTCAAAGACAAAGTTGCAGAAGATTTGAACTCAAGTTTGCTGATTATGATTTATATTGAAGGTTATCATTTTTCCATTCAGCAAATATTTTTTTTTTATTTTTTTTATTTGACAGAGAGAGAGAGAGAGAGAGAGATCACAAGTAGGCGGGGGGGGGGGGAAGCAGGCTCCCCACTGAGGATGCCCAATGCAGGGCTCAATCCCAGGACCCCGAGATCACGACCCAAGCCGAAGGCAGAGGCCTAACCCACTGAGCCACCCAGGTGCCCCCAGCAAATATTTTTTTAAAGATTTATTTGAAGGGCGCCTGGGTGGCTCAGTTGTTAAGCCTCTGTCTTTGCCTTGGGTCATGATCCCAGGGTTCTGGGATTGAGCCCCACGTCGGGTTCCCTGCCCACCAGAAGCCTACTTCTCCCTCTCACACTCCCCCTGCTTGTATTCCCTCCCTCACCATGTCTCTCTCTGTCAAATAAATAAATCAAATCTTAAAAAAAAAAAAAAGATTTAATTGAGAGAATGAGAGACAGAGCACAGCCAAGAAAGCCAAGGGAGGGACAGAGGGAAAGGGACAGAATCTCAAGTGGACTCCCCATTGCGTACTGGGGTGGGGGGGCAGCCCATCTCACAATCCTGAGATCATGAACTGAGCAGAAATCAAGAGTCAGATGCTTAACTGACTGAGCCACCCAGGCGTCTCCCCCCCCAATTCGGCAAATATTTAATGAGCAATTACTCTGGGGTAACTATGCACTCTACCAAACACTGGTGAGCAAAACCTGGTCCTCAGGAGGGTACAATGAATCATATATACATTCTTGAATCCTTCACCCTCCAAACATCAGAACAACCCACAAATTCACTAAGTTAAATCTGCTTTCCTCTTTACTTTTCCTTTTTTTTTTAAGAATTTTTTTTTTTTTTAAGATTTTATTTATTTATTTGACACAGAGAGAGAGGTCACAAGTAGGCAGAGCAGCAGGCAGAGACAGAGGGGGAAGTAGGCTCCCAACCGAGCAGGGAAACCGACACGGGTATCAATTCCAGGACCCCAAGATCATGACCCGAGCCGAAGGCAGAGGCTCAACCTACTGAGCCACCAAGGCGCCCCTTTACTTTTCCTTTTTAACATCTTCCCATACAGCCCTCCTTTAAAGTTTTTAGTGCTCTATCAAGAGCCAAACAACTGACAAAAAAACGAACAACAAAAAAACCTTTGTGCTCAATTATTAGCAGCTGTGAAAATAATCACAAAAGACACTTCAGTTAAGGAATGGGTGACAAGATCAAAAGGGCCATAAAGGAACAAAGATTCTGTTCACAAGCAAATATTCGAAGTAAAAGAAAGGTAAAAACACCATAATTTTGTTTTTAAATAGACTGTTTTAAAAACTTTTCCCGTGGGGCACCTGGGTGGCTCAGATGGTTAAGGGTCCCATGCTTGATCTCAGAGTCGTGAGTTCAAGCCCTGAGTTGGACTCGACGCTGGGTATGGAGCCTACTAAATAAATAAATAGATAGTTTTCCCCTGAAGCATGAGTTACTTTTTTAAGAATTATTAATTCTGGGGTGCCTGGGTGGTTCAGTCGTTAAGCATCTGTCTTTGGCTCTGGTCATGATCCCAGGGTCCTGGGATTAAGCCCCAGGTTGTGCTCCCTGCTCTGCAGGAAGCCTGCTTCTCCCTCTCCCACTCTCCCTGCTTATGTTCTCTCTCTTGCTGTCTCTCTCTGTCAAATAAATAAAATCTTTTTTTTTAAAGACTTATTTATTATTTGACAGAGATCACAAGCAGGCAGAGAAGCAGGCGGAGGGGCAGGAAGCAGGCTCCCCGCCGAGCAGAGAGCCCGATGCAGGGCCCAATCCCAGGACCCTGGGACCGTGACCCTAGCCGAAGGCAGGGGCTTTAATCCACTGAGCCACCCAGGTGCCCCTAAAATCCTCTTTTTAAAGATTTTATTTATTTATTTGACAGAGAGATCACAAGTAGGCAGAGAGGCAGGCAGAGGGAGAAGGGTAAGCAGGCTCCCTGCTGAGCAGAGAGCCTGATAAGGGTCTCGATCCCAAGACCGAGACCATGACCTGAGCAGAAGGCAGAAGCTTAACCCACTGAGCCACCCAGGCACCCCAAATAAATAAAATATTTTTTTTAAAGTATTAATTTTAGGGGTGCCTGAGTGGCTCAGTGGGTTAAGCCTCTGCCTTCGGCTCAGGTCACAATCTCAGGGTCCTGGGATAGAGCCCAACATCGGGCTCTCTGCTCGGCAGGGAGCCTGCTTCCCCCGCCCCCTCTCTGCCTGCTTCTCTGCCTACTTGTGATCTCTCTCTGTCAAATAAATAAATAAAATCTTAAAAAAAAAAGTATTAATTTTATCGGAATAGGGGCACCTGGGTGGCTCAATTGGTTAAGTGTCTGCCTTTGGCTCAGGCCATGATCCCAGGGTTCTGGGATCAAGCTCCACTGAGCAGGGAGCCTGCTTCTCCCTCTCTTCCCTGCTACTGCTCTCTCTCCCTCCAATAAATAAATAAAATTTTAAAAAAATTTTATCAAAATAAAAATGAGGTAGTAACCATTAATTCCTTTTATTTTAGTACTTGCTACCTCAGAGATTCATGGGAAGTTCTTACATCTCCACTTTGTTTTATTGTTGTTAGAATATTTTATTTTTTAAACTCATTAAAAAAATATTTTTTAAAGGTAGGAGAAGCAGGCTGCCTGCCAAGCAGAGGCCTGATGTGGGGCTTGATCCCAGGACCCTGGGATCATGACCTGAGCTGAAGGCAGATGCTTAACAACTGAGCCACCCAGACGCTCCTATTTTATTTTATTTTTCCTATTTTATTTTCTTTTTAAAGATTCATTTATTTTGGGGTGCCTGGATGGCTCAGGCAGTTAAGCATCTGCCTTTGGCTTGGGTCATGATCCCAGGGTCCTGGGATCGAGCTCCACATCATGCTCCCTGCTCAGCAGGGAGCCTGCTTCTCCCTCTTCCTCTGCTGCTATTTCTGCTTGTGCTCTCTCACTCCCTCTGTCATATAAATAGATGAAATATTCCAAAAAATAACAAACAAACAATGATTTACATATTTATTTGAGAGACAGCATGCAAGCACAAGCAAGAGCGGCAGAGGGAGAGGAAGAGAAAGCATCCCAAGCAAACTCCCCGCTGAGCACAGTGCAGGGTTCGATATTAGGACTTTGAGATCATGACCTGAGCTGCAACCAAGAGTCAGACCCTTAATGGACTGTGCCACCCAGGCACCCCTTTACATCCCCACTTTAGACAGACTGCTCAAACAACAGCTAATCAAAGCATTGACCATGCCTTTTCTCTTCCCCAGGGGAAGCCTCTCCATTTGGTCACAGTCATCTACTACATAAAAATAACCACAAATAGGAAAAAGAATAGAGAAAAGGACAGGAAATTCTCATCACAGCTGAACAAACCTCTATCATTTTAACATAACACAGAAAGCATTATGGACTTGTTTGAACCAATGGAAATTTCCAGTAGAGGGAAAAATACATTACCAAAATTTAAAATAAATGCCCAATTATTAAATAAAATAGAACAGCTAGGCTGGCTCTAACATTTTTTACCTCTACTTCATCTTTGTGTGTAAGTCAAAAACAGAAGAAATCTGTATTCTATAAATGAGCTATGACAAGAGTAACAAGTGCTTTTTTAAAAAAAACTACCCTCTAAAACAAAAACAAAAAATAATCGGTGTTATGGATACTTATTGGAGAACCAAAGAACTAGAGCAAAAAATTAAAAATAATATATACTGTGCATTTCCAGGAAAGAGAGGTAAAACACATTCTACCAGAAGGAGAAGTTAAAGACAATTAGGGTTCATTTCCCCCATTCCTATAAAATAATTCACTGTTCTTATCTGTGAATCTTCAAGGATCTATTACAGCCACTCCCTACCTTTGCTCAGACGAAAGACAAATCACTAATTTCCAAAAGGCCTCGCCATTTCAAGCTTTCAATCTTCATAGCCAGAAAAGCTGAAGCATCCGTCTCCTGTCCTTTTTAAAGAAGTTTCACCTCTTCCAAAAGCTGTAGCTAAAAAGCCATTTTCTCTCTCTAAAAGCACAAGGTTTAACTCTGTCCTCTGCTTTGTCTACCCTAAATAACAACAAGAAAAACAACAAAGCCTCAGGAGTGCTCCTTCAGCCTCTCAGAAAAGAACCAGCCACCTCTTGGGCTCTCACACAGCTGCTTCTGTCTTTCTCTGAGAGACACTCCACCCTGGAGGTTCCACAGGCAGGATAACAAAAAGTGGGAGCTGAAAAGCTGTTATATGTTTATCTGACCTCCAAAACAGAGACTGGGCCCTAGGGCAACCAGAAACTCCCTTGCAAAAGAAAACTTTTCCACAATTTAAAAATAACAAATTGTATTTGCACATCCCTCATCGTGCAGCCCTCCCAGCTTGTGTCAAACTAGTTTTCTTGACTCATAATACAGCACATTGGTACCAGCTGTGTTACAAGTCAAACGACTTGAGTGAGCTACGTTCTGAGAGCATTTAACAGATTGGTCCTCCATTCTCTATTTCCTTCCTCTTGAGTAGGAGCTACACACCATTTGTAAAAATGCCCAAGAGTATGGTATTTTTCCTACACAAGTCTGATGGCTAATTAGTCACATCACAAACTGGTATTTTTTGCACATGATCTACCGAGCCTACGTAGAACGGACATATGTGCCTACTGAGGTTTTACAAACAATATGCTTCGCCTTGACAAAGAAATCAATCATTCTACTAATAACGGTAAGGTAATATTGTTGGTGATACAGTACCATCGGCATAGCACCTATAATTTACAGTTTTCATACACAATCTCAATCACATACAAGATCCTTGCAATAGCCCACTGAACCACTGGATCGTTCACAGGTTCAGAAAGGTTAAGTGGGACCTGCCCAAGGTTATCTATCAGCTTTATCAATGGTGGACGTGTTTTCGAACCTGTCAGACTCTAAGCCCCTAGCTTTTTTCTCTAGATGCCTCCCAGCTTTAAACAGAGGGCTCCTGACTCCCATCCTCCACCCAGAAAAGCCCATGACTCCAGGCGACCGGTCCTTGCCTGCCTGGATCAGAGTTAGCTTCTTCAGCTCCAGCAGGGCTTTTATCCTCCACCACCCTCCCCCCGCGACCATTCTCTGAAAGAAGCGGAAAGGGAGAGGCGACCGAATGCTCCTGGGGGAAGGGACGATGACAAACGGGGAAGCGCAGGACACTGCCCCTGCCATGGGCTCCTTCACCCTGCAGCACTCACCTCCTTCCCTCCGCCAAGCTGTCCAGCCCTGGCGCGGGCGATCCGGCCACCTATGCCCCAAATTCTCCCATCATCACCTCAAACTGTCCCTCCCCCACGCCCCTTCGCCTCCGACAGGCAGAGCACCCCCCCCCCCGCCAAGTCGAGGTATCCTTCCACCAGGCCACCCCTCTTCTCTCCCGCCGCCCACCCCTCTCCCACCATTACTCACTGTCGGTGACTGGGCCCGGCCCTCATGGCTGCTCCGTTGCCGCCAGCCGCCGCCACCGCTGCTCCACGCCTGGCCCCTCAGTACCCGCCGCCGCCGTCGGGACTCGCCGGGAGCCGCTCATACGCCTGCGCAGCCTGGAGTGCCGGGGCCCTCTCCGGACGCCCGCGCTTGCGCAGCCCGCGCCGAGGCGTCTTCTTCAGTGCCTGATGCCCTGGACCCCTCGGTCTCAGGTGGACATGGCTGCTGGCCTCGAGGACTGGTTAGGCTTACAGACTGTGGCGGCTGACTCCAGGTCCAAGTCCTCTGGATTACCTTGCCTAGGTTACTAACGCTTGGACCGCGATGCTCGTAAGGAACAATAGACATAATGACACTTTTAAGATTCTAGATCCTACTTACACTTAAAGGCCTGAATGCAGGTGCTCTGAGGTGACTTATAATGAACTTGGGATTTCTTTCAAGAAGACAATCACATCTAGAATACACTGGGGCTAATGGTGTAAGAGGCAACTTTTACATCCCAGAATACACTACGGGCCAGGAGGTGCTCAGAAGCCCCAAGGATCTTGGCAAAGCAGTGACCGCACTAAAACTTCTTTGGGATAGTGCTAAATTCAGTCTGTTTATCAAGCGCATACCGTTTATTGGACCAAAATGTTCTAGGCACCTCATATGTGCCATCGAGGGACCTGCAGGCTAATAGTCCCCTACTTTCCAGCTCTCACTATGAAGCCTGGCCCTTGTGCAAAGTGTTAAACAAAAACTAGACCTTTAGCCCATGGAGACCCAACCATCAGCTCCTAGACCACTGTGCTGCCTTGGCATAGCCAAACAACAGACTAGGTTTAATTGAATCTTGGAAATTCAATACAGACTTGACAGCGGAGGGCAGTGCACTGCAGTAGAAAGGAAGAGGAGACACAGGACTAAACTCTCTCCTTATAACCATGACCCCCATCCCATCTCCAGCCCAGTCTTCCCTCTACAGTTCAGAGTTTGGAAATCTAGGGACCAAGATACAATGTAAGGCAAAAGAAGATCAAAGAGGAGAAGGGGAAGGCGGAGAGCAGTTCCATTCTTTCTATGAAAGGTGTTAAATTATTTGTAATTTTAGGGAAAGCAAAAGCTACTCCTAATGCCAGGATCTGATATGAATGTTTAAATTGCTAAAATTAAGGAAACTTTTTCCTCATTTTGGAAAGAAGCAAGAATAGGCCCAACAGTAAAGTTTGAGAATGCTAAAAATGGAGTGTCACTAGTATTGTTTATTACAGATTATTAATTAAAAATGCATATAGGGCACCTGGGTGGTACAGCCTTTTAAACATCTGACTCTTGGTTTTGGCTAGGTCATGATCTCAGGATGGTGAGATCGAGACGGACATGGGGCTCCACACACACTCAGCATGGAGTCTGACTGAGATTGTTTCTCTCCCTCTCCCTCTGTCCCTCCTGCTCACTCTCCTTGCTCTCTCTAAAATAAGTAAGTCTTTTTAAAAATACATACAGTGGGGGGCACCTGGGTGGCTCAGTGGGTTAAAGCCTCTGCCTTCGGCTCAGGTCATGATCCCAGGGTCCTGGGATCAAGCCCCCCATCGGGCTCTCTGCTCAGCAGGAAGCCTGCTTCCTCCTCTCTCTGCCTGCCTCTCTGCCTGTCAAATAAATGAATAAAATCTTTAAAAAAATAAAAATACATATAATGGAATTATCAAGTCACTAAGAAATGAAGGCACCTAGGAACTGAAGGATTTTTTACTTATCAGATGCATGCGACTTTTACATACATAGCTATATGTTGCTGTGGGAAAACACTGTACAGATAGCATAATTCAGTTCCCAGAAAAGCAAAGCTATGCAAAAGTGCTTGCCTCATATATGAAGTGCCTCCCAATCTCTTAACATACATAGAGTAAGATGCAACTGCTGGCAGAGTAGGGTGGTGGGGCCCAGGACTAATCTCATAAGCTAGCTCCTGACTTGGAAGAGTTGTCTTTACTTGCAAAAGTATTACCCTTTGGAATGAGAACACATTTGGCACCACAGGGAAATCGTAGAGCCAGAGGGAGGAAGAATTAATATTGACACTGTTCAAATGAATGGATGTGTTTAAAAAGAAAAAAAAAAGCCAAAGCTGACCCTGAAGTTTCCAGGAACTGTATTTTCCTAATTCTACCACCACATGAAGTCCTCTGTTGGAATCTACCTGATGATGACATATCTCTTTTGTTTTGTTTTGTTTATTTATTTATTAAAGGAATCTCTATACCCAGTGTAGAGCTCGAACTCACGACCCCAAGATCAAGAGTTGCACATTCCTCCAACTGAGCCAGCCAGGTGTCCCGACAGCATACATGAACCATACGGGTCTCCTGAACCATTTCCCTATTTGAATTTTTTAAAAGATTTTATTAATTTTTTAGACAGAGATAGATCACAAGTAGGCAGAGAGGCAGGCAGAGAGAGAGAGAGAGAAGCAGGCTCCCTGCTGAGCAGACGGCCCAATGTAGGGCTCGATCCCAGGACCCTGAGATCATGACCTGAGCTGAAGGCAGCAGCTTAACCCATTGAGCCACCCAGGCACCCCTTGAATTTTTTTTATATGGATTTATTTATCAAGCTCATTTATTTATTTACTTTTAAGTAATCTCTACAGAGCACCTGAGTGGCTCAGTCGTTAAGTGTCTGCCTTCGGCTCAGGTCACAATCCTAGGGTTCTAGGATCGAGCCCCACATTGGGATCCCTGCTCAGCAGGAAGCCTGCTTCTCCCTCTCTCGCTGTGTCTCTCTCTGTCAAATAAATAAATAAAATCTTTAAAAAAATAATCTCTACACCCAATGTGGGGCTCAAACTCGTAACCCCAAGATCAAGAGTCCAGCCAGCCAGGCACCCCAAACTACTTGAATTTCTTACCAAGGGCAGAACAGCAGAAATTTTTTTTTCCTGCCAAGTATCGACACTCTATATCCGATGATAATCATTTAGAGAACTACCCCTACTCCATTTTCAGACCCTGTGATTTGGATAGGGTCACTCTGGGCATAGAACACATTTACATAACCCAGACCTAAGTCATTCAGCACATAACATTCTCTAAGCTACAATCATTGTTTCGGGAATGGGCATGTAACCCTGTCAGAGCCAAAATGCACACGGAGAACTTTCCTTCAGGGGAAATCTGTTGCTCTTTCCAACTAAAACCAGATGTGAGAACAAGATGCTACAGCCATGTTGACACCACAAAGGTATGCCAATCTATCTATAGAAAGATACAATTTATTCACTCACTGAACAAAAATTTAATGCGAACCCATGATGTGTTAGACACTGCTGTAGGTGTTGGAGATACAACATTGAGTAATATGTATTGTCCTTGTCCCCATAGAACTTAGTCTAGTAGGGGACATCTCATAACAACAACAAACACTTGAATAACATTTATTATGTGTCAAGCACTGTTCTAAGTTCTTTATACATATCAGTTCTTTTCATCATCACATCCCTATCCTTATTTTATAGATAAAGAAATTGAAGGAGAGAGAACTAACTTGCCCTGGTCACACAGTATATACAGTATATAATGGAGCTGAAAGTCAAACCCAGGATATCTGGCTCAATAATTTTTTTAAGATTTTATTTATTTATTTGACAGAGAGAGAGAGAAAGAGATCACAAGCAGTCAGAGAGGGGGAAACAGGCTCCCCGCTGAGCAGAGAGCCCGATGTGGGGCTCGAGCCCAGGACCCTGAGATCATGACCTGAGCTGAAGGCAGAGTCTTAACCCCCTGAGCCACCCAGGCGCCCAGGCTCAATAATTTTTGTGCTCAATCAAGATATTATAAACTGTCTTATCACAGGAGGGGAAGAAAAAAGTAAGCGTCCCTAGAGAGAATTTAATCAGTCATGGAAGGAATAACCAAAGGAGACACCTGGAAGTGGAAAGAATACCAGGGAGATTGAAAAAAATTCAGTTAAGCTGAAAAAAAGGAATGACAAGAGATGCGACTAGTGGAGGCGTGTGGCTGACTCAGTCCAAAGAGTCCCACGTTGAATGTAGAGATTACTAAAAATAAATAAACTTAAAAAAAAAAAGCAAAACAAAGAGAGAGGAATCTAGCAAAGTAAGCCAAAGCCACATTACACTTTTTTCTGAGGACAGTGAGGCAAGAGAGGGACTTGTTCAGATTGGGGCCATGAAGAGTTGGTAAGACTGTGAAGACTCTTGACGATGCTCCTATAGCATTTCAGGCATGCAAGAGAATCATTGCAGGTAGTGATAAATGCTGAGAAAATGACATTTAAGCTGAGACCTGAATACGAAGCAGAAGCCAAATCTAGAACATAGGAGGCAGGAGTAGCAGATATAAAGGCCTTGGGGCAGAAATTAGCTTGGTATATTCAAGAAACGATGGGAAGTGGGATGGCTCTCCCTCACTCTCAAACAAATAAATAAAATCTTAATTTTTTTTAAGGTTTTATTTATTTATTTGACAGAGACACACAAACAGAGAGTGCACAAGTAGGCAGAGCAGCAGGAAGAGGGGGAGGGAGACGCAGGCTCCCTACTGAGCAGGGAACCCAATCCAGGACTCGATCCTGGAACCTGGAACCTTGACCAGAGCCAAAGACAGCCGCTTAACAACTGAGCTACACAGGCACTCCAAAATTAAAATATTTTAAAAAGGGGGTAGGCAGAGGGAGAGCTTTAAGATAAGGACATTTAGGGGCACCTGGGTGGCTCAGTGGGTTAAAGCCTCCACCTTTGGCTCAGGTCATGATCCCAGGGTCCTGGGATCGAGCCCCGCATCGAGCCCTGCATCGGGCTCTCTGCTCAGCAGGGAGCCTGCTTCCCTTCCTCTCTCTGCCTACTTGTGATCTCTCTCTGTCAAAATAAATAAATAAAATCTTTAAAAAAAAAGATAAGGACATTTATTTAGAGCCTCCATTGTTCTAAATCCTAGATTCAAATGAACACATGGTATTAGGTAGATGTGTTTATCATTTTCTTCTTCATTTTACAGATGACAAAACTGACATCTGGAAAGTTGAAATATCTCGTCCAAACTCTCACAGCTAAGTGGCAAGTTGACATACAAACTGGCGCAGTGTATTTCATTTGATTAGCCTCTCCTAATCTCCCCAAATACATTTCCCTACAATATCCTTTGAGGGAAAATCTGGGGGAAGGAAGAGAATTAACAAAGCACTTTGACACATTTCCTCTAAATTTTTGTGTTATCCCAGGGATTCTTCCAAGGTGTTCTCTATTGCTGTACTTGGTATGCTGTAGTACTTGGTATGTGCCCTTTGGGTGATTTTGCATTTACTTAATTAAGCTCTTCAACCACCATTTAACCTGAAATTGCCCTTCAACCTAATTACAGTTGAAATGGCATTTCACCTTACTCTCCATGGAAAAAGATTCATATTTTTCTGGTTGCCAGCTGCCCTGTATTAAGTGGTATTTTGTTCTTTGGGCACCCATATGCCCAAAGAACATCCAGAATATCATGTTCTAGAAAGGTTGTTTCTTCCGCTAATAGAGCAGGCAGCCTGAAAGCTGGAGCCTGGCACCATTTGCAAACCATCAGTGCATTTAGATGCCCAGTCTCTGTCAATCCTGCGTCACTCAGAGCTATTCTGGACACTCGGCCTCCACTCCAACAGCAGCCCAGACAGTTGGTTCCATCCTCCCAACAATTCTCCCCTCTCTGTCCTATACCAACAATTTTCTCCTCTCTACCTGGTCATTGCCATGAGCAAACAAAAATCTTTGATCTTAAAAAAGAAAAGAAATCTTTTCTTAACCCCACTTCTCTCTCCCTCTTCTGTTATCACTCCCTTTTGCTCTGCTCCCCTGGGAAGACGCATGTATTTTTTCCCCCTGGCTTTTCTCAGTTAACTCTCCTCTCATTCTCCTCTATTTTAGAGATTTTATGTATTTGACAGTGAGAAATAGAGCAGCAGGTAGAGGGAGAGAGAGAAGCAGGCCTCCCACTAAGAGGGAGACCCATAGAGGACTCCATCTCACGACCCTGGGATCATGACCTGAGTCAAAGGCACATGCTTAACCTACTGAGCCATCCAGGCACCCCTCTCTCTCTTTTAAGTAAGCTCTACACCCAACCCAACACTGGGCTCAAATTCACAAGTCTGAGATCAGGTGCTGCATCTGAACCTGACAGTCGCCCCATCTTTCATTCTGTCTTTAGGTTTTCACCTAGACCATGCTACCTGAACTGTTCTGTCAGGTCACACACACACACACACACACACACACACACACGGCCTCCAGTTCCAGGACACAAGTCCTGTGACAGATTTTTGTCCATTTCCTTAATTTAGGTATCCCCAGCACCTGGACATGGCCTGTACACAGCATATGAATAAATCCCCACTTCTCCAACCCCCGCAACATTTCTCTCTCAATTTCAAGAGTGTGATTGAGAGACTTCAAGGATGATTAAGAGTTAAGGGCGCAAAACTACTAAGATATAAAAAGCTCCGCAGGCCGCTAAGGCAATGTGGGATTGTAGGTGACTACGCAGCTTCTCCTCCCTTTACAGAGCCTCTGGTTTTTCCTCAGAAAGGAATGGCCTTAGGGAGAAGATAGTAACGGAGGTTCATAGAAGGGAAATCGGGTCTACTCCACCGGAACACGGACCCAGAGAGTACTCCCTACAGGAGGCTCACATAAAGCAAAGGGGCAGACTGTAGGAAAACGGGGCCCACCGCTAGTACAAGCCAGGGAGATACTGAGAGAGAACCTGCAAGCCTGAAACCAGAAAGAACTAAAAAAGCACCCATTCCGGCTTCCAGGACCTTCCCTCCTTCGATGCATTCGTTTCTCCATCTGGGAGAAGTCAGAATCTAAGAGGAAAAAACAAAAAACAAACAAACAAACAAAACCTCTGCCGCTTGGCCTCATGGGAGCTGTAGTCTCTCAGGCCTCGACGGGCCTTTTACAAAACTTTGGCAGGAGGCGAAGAAAACAGGATATTTATGGGTGTCCAAAAGGATAATCATGTCCACGCAAACTCTAAATACATATGTTCCTTTCCCTTAGCCTTGGTCAGTCTCCGGAGCATTTTCTTCCCCTAAGCCCACCTCCAACATCCCGTGTATCTCCGCACTCTGGGCCAATCTAGCATTCCGCTCGCTCGCTTTTCCACTGCTCTATCCAATCGTAGGTGAGTTCCCGGAATGCCTTGCGGCTGCAATGGCTGCCCGCAGCCGTCGCACGGCTACTCTCCTTCGGGTGGTGTTAGGGGTCCGGCAGTTGGGCCCCAATACGCCGAGGGAGTGGGGGGTCCGGCTCTCCTCGCTCTTTGACCGTCAGCGGAGGTGCGTGTCCTGTTTCGCGGGCGGCGCCTTCTCTGGTCCCCGCCTTGCCTCTGCTTCTCGCCGTTATAGCCAGAGCTCAGCCTTGGACCGCTTCCTTGGACTCTCTCAGCCAGACAGTTCGTTGACTTCTCACCCTCCCGGCGTGTCTATGCACAGAGGTAAAGGGCCCAGATAGGCTTGTCCCGGACTGTCACCCTTTTAGCAGTGAAACTTCTGGGTCGGGAAAACTCCTCAGTCCCTGGGGATATCATCTTTGGTCCTATATTATGGAAAACGATCTTGAGGCCCCGAGAGAGAGGCGAGCCTTGGAGTATCTCACAGGAGAGAGATATCAGGTTCTAAGAGTTGGGAGCCGGAGGGAGAGGATGTGGTCACAATCAGAGACGCTCACAAAGAGCAGGAGATTGAAGGGACACGGGCAGGGCAGAATTGTGGCTCTCTGTCCCGAGATGGGAAGCAAACTGGACCCAATAAGTGCCCCATCTCCTTGTCAAGAGATTGAGTTACACCTAGGAAATAGCACCCTCTGTTTCTCAAGTAGTATAGACTACATTCTGGTAGGGAGGCTGGACACAAAAACTGGTCATGGTAATGCAGTATTATAAGAAACTAGTACTTAAAAACACTGAGAAAGCTTGCAGAGCCTTTCTAACACCCTTAGTAGGGTGAGATTGTGTGAGCTAGAGGGATTTCTGACTTTATCTGTTCTAGCTGTGCTTTTTTTTTTTTTTTTTTTTGTCAGATAGAGCGCAGGAGTGAGCACAGGCAGACAGAGGCAGAGGGAGAAGCAGGCTCACTGCTGAGCAAGGAGCCCGATGTGGGACTCAATCCCAGGATGCTGGGATCATGACCTGAGCCAAAGGCAGCTGCTTAACCAACTGAGCCACCCAGGCGTCCCTAGCTGTGCTTTCACACATGTACACACACATTTATCAGGGACAACTACACAGTATAATTCCACACAGTAATTGAGTATTAAATGCCAGGGATTGTGTTGATTGTTTTTGCAAAATTGCCAATCATCAGAAGGTTTTAAGTAGGCATTGTTAATATTATCTCCCATTTTACATGTGAGAAAACTGAGGAGCCTAGAGAAGTTAGAGATTTGAGAAAATCATATAAACAAGTGAATGGGCAAACTAAGTCTGGAAGCCAGGTCTCAGCTTCAATCTGGTACACTAAGCTTGTATTCCCTATTTCCTTTGTGGGCCAGTAGGACTGAGTACCTGAGAGGGGATCCAGATTGCATTACCTGTCTCTTCCCTCCTGCCCCTACCCCACACACAGATGAGCAGGATCTCCTATTGGTCCATCATCCCAACATGCCTGAGAACCCCCGGGTCCTACGAGTCGTCATCCTGGGTGCCCCAAATGCAGGGAAGTCAACACTCTCCAACCAGCTGCTGGGTCGGAAAGTATGCTGCATCTTTGACATCCCCCCCACCCCGCCTCTTTCATTTGTCACTTTTTTCTGTTTCTTCATGAATTGTCCCACAGTGATCTGGGAACTCAGTTGAGACTTCTTTGTTTTTGGCAGGTGTTCCCTGTCTCCAAGAAGGTGCACACCACTCGCTGCCAAGCTCTGGGGGTCATCACAGAGAAAGAGGCCCAGGTGGTGGGTACCTTCAAAGGAAGTCCAGAAAACTGGACAGTGGGTGAACTTAAGAGGGTCTCCCTTACAGTTAGACCTGAAGAAAATGTTTAGATTCACTTTTTTTTTTTTAAGATTTATTTATTTATTTGACACACACAGAGAGAGAGATCACAAGTAGGCAGAGCAGCTGGCAGAGAGAGAGGGGGAAGCAGACTCCCCACTGAGCAGAGAGCCCCACGCGGGGCCTGATCCCAGGACCCTGAGATCATGACCTGAGCCAAAGGCAGAGGCTTAACCCACTGAGCCACCCAGGCACCCTGAGATTCACTTTTCTGAGGGGGGGGGGGGTCTCCTCTTTCATTAGGCCTAGTGCAGTTCTCTCTGCTTTTCACCCTCTGGCATCTAGTCAGAAAGATCTATTTCCCTCTTTACTCCTTCCTAATCTTCCACATATTCATAGTCATCATCTTTTTCTTAGATCCTGTCTAGAATTAAAACAAAGCTGAAGGGTAAAAATCTAAAGTCCTACTGTCCTAGAGTGGGTGCAGTTTTCTGACATCAGTGGTGGCCTTTCTCTCACTCGCCAGTCATAATCGTTCCATCTTGCGGGGTGGGCATCTCTCTTTCCTGATTTTAGATTCTACTTGACACTCCTGGCCTCATCAGCCGTGTTAAACAGAAAAGGTAATAGCTGTGTAAACAGGTTTGTAGAGGGAAAGGTGTTGAGGAGAAGGTGGGGAGATTCCACCATAAGGTCTGGAAAACCCCCTTATCATACCCTGTCCCCCATTAGGAGTATATCAGTCGTAAGACCTTTTCTGACCTATGTTTGTCTGTTCCTCAGGCACCATCTGGAGCTTTCTTTGTTGGAAGATCCATGGAAGAGCATGGAATCTGCTGATCTGGGTTAGACTCATGATGGGAATCTGAAGCCCAATTTATATGGTCACGGTCTCTTGTTCTGGTAGTTTGAGGGATGGGGGTTGATCCAGAGCCCATATCATGGACATTTTGGGGGGTGGGGAGAGAGTGGTCATATATTTACCCTGTTCCCCACCCTGCCAACTTCTAGTTGTGGTCCTTGTGGATGTCTCAGACAAGTGGACTCGGAACCAGCTCAGCCCCCAGGTGCTCCAGTGCCTGACCCAGTTCTCCCAAGTCCCTAGCATCCTTGTCATGAACAAGGTGAGCACCACCTAGCTGATGAAGGGGTCTGCTCTCCTTCGTGGGGCCCATCTCGCTGACCACACACCCTCTGCCCATCCTCCATGCCCAGGTAGATTGCCTGAAGCAGAAGTCCATTCTCTTGGAGCTCACAGCAGCCCTTACTGAAGGTGTGGTCAATGGCAAGAAGCTCAAGATGAGGCAGGCCCTTCGCTCACAGCCTGGCATTCCTTGCCCCAGCCCAGCAGCTGAGGGCCCAAAAACACGGTCTGTGGGAGGCCCTCAGAGGATTGGCTGGCCCCACTTCCAGGAGATCTTCATGTTGTCAGCCCTAAGCCAAAAGGATGTGAAAACACTAAAGGTCAGTTATCCTTGACCGGAGCCTGGCCTTTGATTTCTACCGTGTGAAGACAAGCCTCGGAGTTCCTCCTGGTAGTGAGAGTGAGTAGGAAAGTCTTGGTTGGGACTGAGCTGCCCACCTGTCCCCCTCTGTACCCACAGCAATACCTTCTGGCACAGGCCCGGCCAGGACCCTGGGAATTCCACAGTGGAGTCCTCACTAGCCAGACACCTGAGGAGATCTGTGCCAACATCATCCGAGAGAAGCTCCTAGAGCACCTGCCCCAGGAGATTCCCTACAGTGTGCAGCAGGTGTGGGCACAATGAAGGAATTTGGGGGCTGTTCACCAGGCACAGCACCCAGGACAGGACACCTGGGGCCTGGAGAGCTAGGAATATGGGTCTGTCTGACTAATCATGATGTCTCCCTGTGCAGAGGACAGTGATGTGGGAGGAAGGGCCAAGTGGGGAGCTGGTAATCGAACAGAAGCTTCTGGTGCTCAAAGAATCTCATGTGGTAAGCTGGGTTAGGTTTGGAGAAAGGACCAGGGCATTAGGCAGAGGTTCTTCCTCCACTGCTCTGGAGGCCCAAGAGCAGCCTTGTCTCTCTTTCTCTCTCACCCCACGCTCAGAGGATCCTCATTGGTCCAAAGGGGCACTTGATCTCCCAGATTGCACAGGAGGTGGGCCGCGATCTCATGGACATCTTCCTCTGCGATGTTCAGCTACGGCTCTCTGTGAAGCTTCTCAGATGACCACCCTCAGCTGCCTCTCCCACAGCATCCCAGCCTGAGCTGCTGGCAGGAGCCGCTGACCAGGATGGCCCCTGCCCAGGGATGGGGACTGGTGAGAGGCATGGACACTGCCTGATGGACTGATGGCTGGCATGGCTTTAGTGAGTCTGCCTAGCCCCTGCCTGACCACATCTGTTGGAGGAAGGAACTTAGCTCAGTTACGGGGTCATGCCTCTGCCTGGGATCCCAGCTGCTTAGGTCTAGAAGTTGGCTCTTTGGTAGGAACAGTGCCACTCTGCTTCTGGCTGGCATCAAACCCAGAGTTTCTCCCTGAGTTGCCAGTTTTAGCAGAGAGGGCTTTTTCCTATCCCCTCAGTTCCTCTACCTTAAAGCCATGCATAAGGACTTGTGGGTCCTAAGGGAGATAGTGCCACTCACCCTATCCCTCTCCCCAGGCTCGAATGCTAATAAAATTAAAAGACAAGCATACTGGTTCTCATCTTTATTTCTTTAGAACAGGAAAGAGAAAACCCATTCCCTCACACCCACCCTGTTGTCTGAGCTGGAGTCTCCCTCCCTTCCAGTGATCTGCTCCAGGATCCTGAGCTCTCTTCTTGACATGTATTCTGGGTACAGCAAGAGAACCGTTACCATTACTAAACTCAGTAATGGTAACGGTTTCCTCGCCATCCCCAAGCGTCCCGGCGGTCAGCAGGCTGTGATAGGCTGAGCGGCGAGCCTGGTGGGTTTGCAGCATCCTCTGCCCTTCTCATCTGGCTCCAGAGCTGTGGGGACCCGGACTAGTACATCATCTATACTGTAGTATCTTATCACAAACTTACAGTATATGATGATATCCCAGCCAGGGCCCCGCAGCAGGCACAGGGAGCATGGCTTGGAGAACACTGAGGCAGGGAGAGCCAGGGGCTGGGGGCAGAGCAGGACTGGTCGGTGCTGGACACAGCACTACCCCCTCCCTGCTCCATAGCTTCTGAGCCAACAGCTCCTTGATGGCTGTGGTCAAGGTCAGGTAAGGAAGGGAACTGGCCCCGAGAATCCTGCAGAGCTAGGGTCTGTTGAGATCTCCCTGGGGACCCAGTGTCAGAATTAAAGAAGCCAGAGATCACATGATGAGACAGAAGTTTCCCTCGGGTCAGACCAACAAGCAGACAGACCCAGGAGAGGGTACTCACCTGGAGCTGGAACTGGAGACTGAGGAGGCCTTCAGGGGTGAGGAAGCCCTGAACCTGCTTCTCCACTCAAGCTGCCTGCCTTTTAATCCACTGGCCCCTCCCTTGGGTGGGACACTTTCCCCGGGGTTCTAGAAAGCCCAGCCTCTTAACCCTTTCCCTGCTGGGCTCCTTGGAACAAGGGTGACTGGTCCCTCTACTAGTAGGCCTTTTCTCCCATAGATTTTTATGGACCTTGCTAAGGCTAGTGTCTGCCTTTCAGTCCTTTCCCAGTGAAGTCGATCATCTATCTGCCAGGCCTGGGAGGAGGAAGGATAGCCTCATCCCATCCTTGAGGGTTTCATTGTCGGCCATAGTCAGGTGCCGGTTGTTTCGACCATGGCACTACTGTGGTGGCAGTAGAAATGTTAGTTGAATCCTATAAAGCAGGAAGGGTCCTGAAAGCTGGACTCCTGGGGTAAGCTCTGGCTTACATTTCAGTTCCTGGGGCCCTTGCCTATGTTTATGCAGAGCCCAAGGAGGGTAGACTTAGGCTACTTCTGCCATGCAAGCTCCCCTGGGTGGAGGGATCCTCTGCTGAGTCATTTGAGGGCAGGGGGATTCAAGCTCTTCTGAGAGCCAGCATAAGAACAGGTAGGGGCCTGTTGAGAGCTCAAGCCACTTACAGCCAGAGCTTGGCAGTATTCAGTGCAAGATTCCTAGTGTAGAGACCTCTCAGAAAGTGGGGGGTGGGGTGGGGTATCTGTTTATTTCATTTTATTTTGTTTCTTTTTCCCCCCAAGATTTTATTTATTTATATGAGAGAGAGAGTGAGAAAGAGCATCAGAGGGTAGAGGGTCAGAGGGAGAAGCAGACTCCCCACTGAGCTGGGAGCTGGATGTGGGATTCATCCCAGGACTCCAGGATCATGACCTGAGACAAATGCAGTTGCCCAACCAACTGAGCCACCCAGGGACCCCTCTTTTTTTTTTTAAGATTATTTATTTATTATTTTGACAGAGAGAGAGAGAGAGAGAGAGGGAACACAAGCAGGGGGAGTGGGAGAGGGAGAAGCAGGCTTCCTGCAGAGCAGAGAGCCGGATGTGGGATTCAATCCCGGGACTCTGGGATCATGGCCTGAGCCGAAGGCAGACGCTTCACGGACTGAGCCACCCAGGCGCCCCAGGACCCCTCATTTTTAAAGATTTATTCATCTGAGAGAGAGAGAGCATGTGTCTGTGAGGTGGGGGCAGGCGGTGAGCAAAGGAGCCCGATGCGGGACTAGATCCCAGGACGCTAGGGTCATGACCTGAGCCGAAAGCAGCTGCTTAACCATCTGAGCCACCCAGGCATCCCAGGTTTTGTTTTTAACCTTTTTTTTTTTAAACTTTATTTTTTTAAAAGATTTTATTTATTTAATTGACAGAGATCACAAGTAGGCAGAGAGGCAGGCAGAGAGAGAAGGGGGAAGCAGGCTTCCCTGCTGAGCAGAGAGCCCGATGTTCGGTTTGATCCCAGGACCCTGGGATCATGATCCGAGCTGAAGGCAGAGGCTTTAACCCACTGAGCCACCCAGGCACCCCTAGTTTTTATTTTTTATTTGAGAGAGTGCAGACCGAGAGAGAGAGAGAGAGAGAGAGAGAGAGAGATCATGAGCCAAGGGGAGGGGCAGAGGGAAAGGGAAAAATGACTCCCCACTGATCAGGGAACCCCTACACAGGACTCCATCCCAGGATCCTAAATCATGACCTGAGCCAGATGTTTAACTGAGTGAGCCACCCAGGTGCCCCTCTTTTTGTGTTTTTTTTTTTTTTTAGATTTTGTTTTTTTAAGATCTCTATAGTCAACATGAAACTTGAACTTAAAACACCAAGATCAAAAGTTGCACGCCCGACTGACTGAGGCAGCCAGGTGCCCTGCTCTTCCCTCTGGTACAATCTTCCCTCCTTTATCATCTAGTTAACTCCTGTTCCTCTTCATATGTAAGTAACACTTTGGCAGGGAAGTCTTCTCTGGCTGGTTAAATCTGCCTGTTATGGGCTCATTTGTTTGTGTGGTTAATCATTTAGGCAAATAATCACAGAGGCCTGGTTATTGGTCGATCATGTCAAATGTCTGACAGGGAGCTAAACTGATGATGTGATGTAGGGGAGGAGAAAAACTGGCCTGGGGAGGCAGGCAGACAAAATTGTAGCTCTTAGGCAAGTCTTTTTCTCTCAGACCCTTCCTGTTCTCCTTGTAAACAGTAAACAGCCATCCCCAGTTCAGAGCTGTGAACTCGGTGACTAGCTACCCACAAAGCACTTAGCCAAATGAAGCAGCCAAATGCCCCTCGAGGAATATTCTTGAAAGCTGCTCAAGGCCATTGAGAGCCCAGGTTTAGAAATAAAGGGCCCTGGGACAACAGCATGGCTCAGTTAGTGGGGCATGCGACTCTTGACCTTGGGGTTGTAAGTTCAAGCCCCACGCTGAGTATAAAAAATAGGGAGGACTGAGTGGTTCAGTGGGTTAAGCATTTGCCTTTGGCTCAGGTCATGATCTCAGGGTCCTGGGATTGAGCCCCACATTGGCTTCCTTGTCAATAGGGTGCCTGCTTCTCCCTCTGCTCCCTGCTCATACTGTCACTCTCTCTCTCAAATAAATAAAATATTTTGAAAAATAAATAAAATCTTAAAGAGAGGAAGGAAGGAAGGGAGAAAGAAGGAAGGAAGGGAGGGAGAGAAAGGGAGGAAGGAAGCAATTATAGGCCCCAAATGACAGTCTGTCCCCTACATCCAGCTCTGTGTCCTTGGACCGAGCGCTCTCAGGTTCAGTTTTCTCGTATGTACAATGGGAGCAATCCATACCTAGCTCCTGTGGGGATGACCAGGGTCATGGCAGTGCTCATCAAACTCCCAGGTTGTGCACCTGTGGAACCAATGTCCATGCCCTTCCCTTCTTTCTTCTGTCTCACTCATTAGCTGTGTGACTAGAGGCAAAGTGCCACTTCTCTGGGCTTTGCTGTTAACACATGGTTCACCAAGTTGTAAGAACTGAGAAGTACGGCTGAGAAACCTTTCTGGCCCTCTAGCCAGGTGAGAAATTATCATATGTCTGCTCCTTGCCCCCCTTTCCTATCCTGTGACCCCTCCTACCTTGCCACTTCTACTCAGAGACCCCCACCAGCAGGTCAGGCTCCTTTACCAGAGTAAAGGCTTCATGCAGCAAAGCCAAGATTTAGCCACTCATTGCCTAGGCTCCTGCCTGGTCCTCGCTTAGTCCTAAGACCAAAGGTGAACATGGGCAGAAACCAGGGGTCCTGAAGGTAAAAGAGAGATATCTCAGCCTTCCAGAGATTCTGTGGCTGTGGCCCTGGCTGGGGTGGAGGGTGCTCTCATCAGGGTGTGGGCCGGAGTAGAGTCTGAGCCTGGGTGGGGTAGTCTGGGGACCATGATAGCAGACTTGGGACTATCAGGGTGGTGGCCCTTCTTATCAGGAGCCTGCAGATGCCACAGTAGGACCTGGGGACACTTCTCACCCAGAGCTGTCTCCTGGATGGCTCCCCTTCCATCCCTTTGCCTCCTTAGAGCCCTTCTGGAAGTCATATGGAGATTCTGCCCCTTCTCCCTGGCCAGCATGGGGTTGGGGCATACAATCCAGGTCCTTGGGCCTGGTCTTGCATTCTAAATTTTATTTATTTATTTGAGAGAGAAAGCACAAGCAGGGGGAGCAACAGAGAGAGAGAGGAAGAAGGTAGGGCTCGATCTCAGGACCCTGGGATCATAATCTGAGCCGAATGGAGACACTTAAACGACTAAGCCACCCAGGCGCCCATGACCTTGCATTCTAACAACTGTTGCTTCAGATCAGGAGTTCCATGGCTCTCCTGAGGCCAGTGTGGACTGGTCTGGGACCTTAACCTTCTCATGTCTAATTCCAGTCCCTGCATAGGAAGCAGCTTTGAGCCCTTGACTCTTATTTTTATCTTTGGCTGAAATCCTTAAACCATATGATGACAAAGTTAAGGAAGGTCAGATCTGCAAGAATCCTTCAAAATCATGGAATTCGAGTAATCTACTCATAGAGGAGAGGAAGCCGAGGCCCAGAGAAAGGGAGTGAATCACCCCCAAAGCCTCAGGGTTCTGTCCACCTCTCCACACCTAGGAACCCATGTACAGCAAGGCAGGTACTCCCAGATATACAGACTCATACAGCATGTGGAACAGACACACATGTGCACAGCACACATGTGCAATGCCCACAGATACACAGACACACAGAAATACACAGCACACATATTAAAAAAAAAAAAAAGCCGGCTAGTAAAATTGCTCTTCATTTCCTCTTCCTCACTCTTTGAAGTTCCACTGAGCTGACAGTGCACAAAGATGGTGGCCAAGTCACAGGGTCACTAGTGTCCCACTCACAGTGCAATCAGCAGCAAAACTCATCCTGGAACCAAGGACTAAATGAGAAGTTCTGGGAGGTTCTTGCTTTCCTGTTTTGCTTTACCTACAGAGGATCCAAAGCGGGAGCCTGGTACAGTCCTAGGAGCTCAGCAGGTGTAAGAAAGAGAAGTTGAGTCCTAATCTCCACTCTCTCTGTGATGGACTGGGGCTTGAGATCTAGGGGAACTATCAGAGATGATGGCTTGGTTTCATCGTGGCCAACCTGTGAAGATTCCCCTAACCCTCCCCAACACCTGCTCCCTTGTGTCCTGGCTTTGAACCTGCTGTTTCCCTCATCACATGGAGAATTCATCTGATTCCTTATTTGTCCCCAGTTACCCTGGGAACAGGCACCTTTGGAATCTTCTCTGTGGCCCCCACAGCCCTCATGGCTCTTGTCCTGCAAAGTGCTCAGAGGACAACTTTGCACTGAGAAGACGCTGCCCCCAGAGATGGTGTCCCACGAGCACGCGAGTTCCTGCCATGCACCCTCACACTCTCTGTGCCTTTCAGCCCCATGAGAGAGTATACGTGTTGAAGATCAAACAGGCACAGTGGAGTCCTAGTCCTGGCTTCCCGGGGAACTTCGCCAATGTCCGTCCATCAGTCTCCAAAAGGTGACTACATGCCAATTTTATTTGTTTGGTAAAGATTTTATTTTCAAGTAATCTCTATATCTAGTGTGGGGCTTGAACTCACAGCCCTGAGATCAAAAGTCACGCACTCTGCTGACTGAGCCAGCCAGGCGCCCTTATGGGCCAATTTTATCATAGAGAAACTGAGGATCCTGGAGTAAATGCGTGGCCTGCGTGAGCGAGTATATTGGGAGATGACGCCGGACTTCAGTTCTGCTCTCCAGACCCCAGGCCCCAGGCTTTGTGCACAAGCTTGCTACGAATGAGGTGGATTATGTGTGTGTCTCTGTGGGGACTTTTTATGTTTTTTTTTAAAAAGATTTTATATATGTATATATATATTTTAAAGATTTTACTTATTTATTTGAGAGAGAAAGATAGAAAGCATGAGAGGGGAGAAGGTCAGAGGGAGAAGCAGACTCCCCTTGGAGCTGGGAGCCTGATGCAGGACTCCATCCTGGGACTCCAGGATCATGACCTGTGCTGAAGGCAGTCGCTTAACCAACTGAGCCACCCGGGCACCCCTATTTATTTATTTGAGAGAGAGAGAGCTTGAGCAGGGTGAAGGGCAGAGGGAGAAGCAGACCCCCTGCTGAGCAGGGAGCCCCATGCAGGACTCGATCCCAGGACCCTAAGATCATGACTTGAGCCGAAGGAAGACGCTTAACTGACTGAGCCACCCAGGTGCCCCCAACTTTTTGAGTTTCAAAGGAAAGAGAATCAGACCTGAGTTTTGGCACTTACCAGTAATATGATTCTGAGCCTATTGTCTCATTGCTCTGAGCCCTGGTCTCCCCATCTCTAAAATGGGGATGACAATAATACCCACCCCACAAGACCCTGGGAAAGATTCGGTGAATGAATGTGTGTGAAGCCTGAGGATGCCCTCCTCACTCCCACTTGCTCTGATTGTCCCATCTGTCCAACCCCTTTTTGAAATTCCACAGCCGCTCCAGCCAAGCAATAATCCTCCCTCTTCTGGTTCCTACCGTTTGTGGACCAGGCCCCTATGTAGAGTTCACCAGCTTTGGACTCCCACGCCATCCTTGGCTTGAACCAGAGCCTTAGCCTGTATAGTTCCAGGTTTATGCCTTTGAGTTGCTTTTCTTCCAGACCACCTGCCCCGGGGAGGGACTCAGAGCCCACAGGGAAAAGCACAGCCCCAGATTTGTCAGACCCTGGACTCCGCTCCTCCCTGTTGGGTGGCCCCGGCCCTTGCCTGCCCTTGGAGCCTTGGCTTCCTTATCAGATACATGGGCTTTAAATGGCTTCTTTTCCAGGATTGGTGTGCAGATGGAATGAGATAGTAGAGGTGGAAAGTTCTAGGTGGAGTCTGGCTCCCATATCCTAGGAGCTCCACAAATGTGGGATTTCTTCCCTCCTGGCTTTGTAGTGGCCTTTCCCTGCTGGCCCTCCCCAGTGTGGCAGGAACCATGGGCATGTGTGTTTCTCAGATGCCTATGCCGGTGCCTGTAGTAGGGCACCCCCTGCACCCCTGCACCCCTGCCCAGACACACACTGAGTCAGAAATAGAAACTTCCCAGTCAACACCTCCCTAAGTCTGTTCATTCATCAGGTCCCACTTCCTAGTCTCTGGATCAGTGGGAATCCCCACATTTGGACTCAGGCCCTGACCTACGGCCTGCAGGCACAGTCCTGAAGGTGGCCATTGGGTGGGAAAGGATCCCCAGGGAGCCCGGGTGTCCCTCCCTCCTCAAATCCTTCCCGCCATCAGCCAGGCCCTTACTTCCCTCCCTCCCTGCCAGGACAACCTGTCTGCCTCACAGCTGCTGTGGAAGAGATAGGCAGCCTGGATTATCAGGCCAGACAAGGCTCCTTCTGACAGTTCCCCCTGGCCTCCCTGCCCCCGGAAGGCAGAGTTCCAGGGCCCTTAACTCCCTCTGTGCCAGGCCCTCAGGTCTAGGGACTAGGAAGAGCAGGGAAACGGGTAGACCCTCTGCCCCCCTCCCATAACCAGAATCATGAGCACAAGGAAGTGGGGTACAGTATACCCTGTGTCTTCTAGGAGGCCCAGTCTACACACTGGGCCCTCTCCAACCCGTCCTGGATCCATGGCAGTCTAGGTATGAAGGGACAGCCCACCCCGGGGCAGGCCATTAAGGGCTTAGACCAAAGGCTCTATACTCTCTACCTCTCTACTCCCCCTGGCTGGTTCCAGGCTCTGGGGACCCCTGGCTTCAGCAAAGGTCCTGATACATCATCCCTTTCCTTCCTCCCCCACATCACGGCTGCTTCCTCCTCTGCAGGATCCTTTAAACCCCTGTCAGCCGGGCCCCTGCCTGTTTTCTTGCCAACTGCCTTTTTCCTGGTCGCTCCTGTCATCTCCTCGGGCTAGCTGGGGTCCCAGATACTAAGGCTAACCGGGGGACGGAGTCCTAGTCGGTCCCCACTGCAACCCCCCCCAGGCCTCCCTTTCCTGAAGTCCGGCAGGAAGGCATGACAAGAGCAGGAGCATGGAGTCTGGGAGTCTGGCTTGCAGTCCTGGTTCGGGCGGGCTCAGACACCATGTGACTTGGGCAAGTTCCTTGAATTCCAGGCTCCTCCGTGTCCTCATTTGATAAAACAGAGGGCAGGAGCTCTTCTCACAGTGTTGACTTAGAGATTAAATGAGTTAAATATATATATATATATATATATGTGTGTGTGTGTGTGTGTGTGTGTGTGTATACACATATACATGTATAATTTTAGTAATCAGCTAGAAAACAACATTAATATCTTAAAACAAGGGGTGTCTGGCCGGCTTAGTTGGCAGACCATGCAACTCTTGATCTCAGGGTTGTAAGTTTGAGCCCCATGTTGGCTGCAGAGATCACTTAAAAATAAAAAATATATGTTTTATTTTATTTTTTTAAAGATTTTATTTATTTATTTTGACAGATAGAGATCACAAGTAGGCAGAGAGGCAGGCAGAGAGAGGAGGAAGCAGGCTCCCTGCTGAGCAGAGAGCCGGATGGGGGGGCCCTGAGATCATGACCTGAGCCGAAGGCAGAGGCTTAAACCACTGAGCCACCCAGGTGCCCCCCCAAAAATATATTTTAATATATAATATTATTTACTATACAGTATTAATATATAGTATAAAATATATCTTAATATATTATATATATATATTTGTGTGTGGGGATGTGTGAGTAAAGCGATAGAAGTTTATTAAGTAAGGATACAGAAAAAGCTCTAAAGAGTGAGAGGTGTCCTGACAGCGTTGCCCTAAAAAACATTTTTTTTTAACGTTATTTATTTGAGATAGGGAGAGAGAAAGAGAGGACAAGCAGGGGGATCGGGAGAGAGAGAAGCACCGATGTGGGGCTCCATCCCAGGACCCTGAGATTATGACTTGAGCTAAAGGCAGAAGCTTAACTGACTAAGCCACCCAGGTGCCCCAAAAGCAGTATATTACCAGAATATTCCCAGGAGCTTCCTATGTCCTCTCTCAGCTGCTCCCCTTTTCCTGTCTAAAGGTGACCTCCATCCCGACTTTTTTTTTTTTTTTTTTAAGATTTTATTTATCCATTTGACAGACAGAGATCACAAGTAGGCAGAGATGCAGGCAGAGAGAGAGAGGAGGAAGCAGGCTCTCCACTGAGCAGAGAGCCCGATGCAGGGCTGGATCCCAGGACCCTGGGATCATGACCTGAGCCGAAGGCAGAGGCTTTAACCCACTGAGCCACCCAGGCGCCCCTAGTATATTTTTAAAGATTTTATTTGAGAGAGCCAGAGAGCAGGAGCAGGGGGAGGTGCAGAGGGAGAGGGAGATGCTTAACAACTGAGCCACCCAGGTACCCCAAATGTCTAGTATCTTTTATTGAAAATACTGTCCTTTCCCCACAGCTCTGCATTGCTACTTTTGTCATAAAAACAAGTGTGGGTCTATTTCAAATGGACTCTATTCTACTGCACTGGTCTACTATGTACCAATTTCATACTGTCTGAATGACTAAAACTCTAAGTCTTGATATCTGATAGTTTTAATCCTTCAACTTTGCTCTTTTTCAAGTTTGTCTTACTTATTCTTTGGCATTTCCCTCTAAGTTTCAGAATTCGTTTGTCAATTAAAAATCTTTTGGGGGAGGCGCCTGGGTGGCTCAGTGGGTTGGGGCCTCTGCCTTCTGCTCAGGTCATGATCCCAGGGTTCTGGGATCCAGCCCGGCATTGGGCTCTCTGCTCTGTGGGGGGCTTGCTTCCCTCTCCCTCTCTGTCTCTGTCTGCCTCTCTGCCTACTTGTGGTCTCTGTCAAATAAATAAATAAAATCTTAAAAAAAAATCTTTTGGGGGACAGCTCAGTGGCTCAGATGGTTGGTTAAGCATCTGCCTTCTGCTCAGGTCATGATCTTCAGGTTCGGGATTAAGACCCACATCAGGGGACGCCTGGGTGGCTCAGTTGGTTAAGCAGCTGCCTTCGGCTCAGGTCATGATCCCAGCGTTCTTGGATCGAGTCCCGCATTGGGCTCCTTGCTTGGCAGGGAGCCTGCTTCTCCCTCTGCCTCTGCCTGCCTCTCTGTCTGCCTGTGCGTGCTCTCTCTGACAAATAAATAAATCTTTAAAAAAATTAAAAAAGACCCACATCAGGCTCCCTGCTCAAGGGGGAGTCTGCTTCTCTCTCTGACTCTCCCCTCTGCTTGTGCTCTCTCTCTCAAATGAGTAAGATCTTAAAAAAAAATCCTCTTGGGACTGGGGCACCTGGCTGGCTCAGTTGGAAGAGCATGTGACTCTTGACCTGGGGTTGTGATGTGGAGCCCCATGTTAGGTATAGAGTTTAAATTTTTTTTTTTTAAACAGTAGCATCATTCTTTTTTTTTTTTTTTTTAGATTTTTATTTATTTATTTGACAGAGATCACAAGTAGGCAGAGAGGCAGGCAGGGGGTGGGGTGGGGGGGGAACAGGCTCCCTGCTGAGCAGAGAGCCCGATGTGGGGCTTGATCCCAGGACCCTGAGATCATGACCCGAGCTGAAGGCAGAGACTTTAACCCACTGAGCCACCCAGGCGCCCCTAGAGTCTAATTTTTTAAAAAAGATCTTTAAGGGGCACCTGGGTGGCTCAGTGGGTTAAAGCCTCTGCCTTCGGCTCAGGTCATGGTCCCAGTGTCCTGGGATCGGCCCCGCATTGCGCGCTCTGCTTGGCAGGGAGCCTGCTTCCTCCTCTCTCCCTGCCTTCCTCTCTGCCTATTTGTGATCTTTGTCTGTCAAATAAATAAATAAAATCTAAAAAACAAAAAAAGAAGAAAGATCTTTAAGGGCTCGTAGGTGGTTCAGTGGGTTAAGTATCTGCCTTTGGCTCATGTCATGATCCCAGGTGCTGGGATCAAGCCCCATATCGGGCTTCCTGCTCAGCAGGGAGCCTGCTTCTCCCTCTCCCTCTGTCTGCCTCTCCCCCTGCTTGTACTCTCTCTCTCTCTGTGACATAAATAAAATCTTAAAAAACCTCTTGGGATTAATTTCACTCATATGGCATCTAAAAACAAAACAAAGCAGAAACAGACCTATAAATACAGAGAACAAACTGGGTGGTTGCTGGAGGGGAGAGGTAGTAGGGAGAGGGGAGATGGGCACAATGGGTGAAGGGGAGTAAGAGATACAGGCTTCCAGTTCTGGAATGACTAAGTCACGGGGATAAAATGTACAGCACAGGAAATACAGTCAATGGTACTGTAATAGTGTTGTGTGGTGACAGATGGGAGCCACACTTGGGAGCATGGGCTGATGTGTACGGAGTTGTAGAATTACTATGTTGTACCTTAAATGTTACATTGTATGTCAATTATACTTCAGTGAAAAAGAAAAGATACACAAAATAACATTGTTAAGTGTAAAAAAACAAGGGAAAAGAAGTGAAAAAAATCTCTTGGGATTTGGTTGGAATTGTGGAGAATTGCTATCTTTGCAATATGGGGTCTTCAAATTCATAGGCATGGCATATTGGAAACATATTTTCTCTTTTTATTTCACATATATTGTCCTCCACTCCGGCTAGTTCAAAATATATCCAGAATTGCAGTGCTTCTCACCATCCCCATTGGTCTAAGTTGTCATCCCATTTTGGCTGTATTATTGCAGTATTGGTGAGAAGCAACTTTCCTCCCTGCTCCCTCCGCGCCCCTCTTCATTTTTAAAAAAATCATTTATTTATTTATTTATTTAGACAGAGAGAGAGATCACAAGTAGGCAGAGAGGCAGGCAGAGAGAGAGAAGGGGAAGCAGCTCCCCGCTGAGCAGACAGCCCGATGTGGGGCCTGATCCCAGGACCCTGAGACCACGACCAGAGCTGAAGGCAGAGGCTTTAACCCACTGAGCCATCCAGGCACCCCTCATTTTTTTTTTTTTTT
>ML103124.1:0-50016 GCA_003697995.1 Taxidea taxus jeffersonii
TTTTTTTTTTTTTTTTGGTTCCTCCGACCCAAGCACATTTCTATTCTTGAGTTCTAGGAGGCATAGTGTCTTATATTAATAATCTTTGTTGTTAATTATAGGCGATGAAATTGAGTCTGTGTCACATGCAATGAAAAAAGTCCAGACTAATAAAATTACTTTTTCTCCAACAATTTGTAGACAGCCGATGGATTTTGTTTAGAATGCTGACAGTAGCCCCTATTGATACTGGCTACCTGAAACACTGTGTTGACAGGAAGTCTAAGGTATGTATGTAGAGAGGGAGGCATGGGGGAGGAGGGAGAGAGAGTAACTGGCATGATTGCATAGAGAAAGTCTTCTCATCCTCAGCACACTTGACATTTTGAGCCAGAAAATTGTCTGTTGTAGGCTGTTGTTTTCATTGTAGGGTATTTAATAGAATTTTAGTCTCTATTACTAGATGCTAGTAGCACTCCCCACCCAGTTGTGACAACTAAACATGTCTCCATATATTGCCAAATGCTCCTTGAGGGACAAAATTACCTGGGTTGAAAGCCGCTGGTGCAAGATATTTGCAATAGATGGATGGCAAAGTGGCAATAAGTAAACTAGCAGTTTCCAACCCAATTTAGATTTTATAAAGAGCATATCCAATTTATTGAAAGGTTATAGACAATGAGTATTTATTTATTTATAAATTTACAAATTTATTGCCCTTTCAGTTAAAAAGATGCTATCTATATAAAACCCAAAGAAATCCGCAGAAAAGCAAGTGAGCAAAAAATTTTTTATACTTCTGCTTTTATATGGGCTACCGGACATTTGTCCTCCTAAGCTTCTACTGCTGACCACTATTCTTATGGGTAGTGACCATTGTCTGCAACTGCTCTGACACCTGTTAAAAATGACGTAAGTTTGTAGTGAGGGCCATCACATAGAAACTACAGAGAATGAAGCTATCACAGAGAAAGAGTTGAGAAAAATGGGTACCACTAACTAAGTGTGGGAACTCAGCAGTATTTTTCAGATACGTGACATAATGAATTTCCTTTTTTTATTTAAACTGATTTGAGTTGGGCTTTCCTCTGTAATAAACTGTAATGACCTTGAGCAATGCAGAAGAGTCTAACAAAAAGAATCAGAATGTAATTCTTCCACTAGATGTTGTGTTTTTAAAATCCATTTTGATTTCCATTTGTTTCTAAGTTCAAAAAGAAAGAACTTAGGAAAAAGTTGAAGGTGATCTAGCAAAAAGAGAAACTGTTCTCGGTTTAGACAAATGGAGCTTATAGAAAAATGTGTAAAATATCTAGAAGGCATAAAATATAAAACTGCTTAGACACAACTGACTTATTCCTTGAAAAATTTTGTCATATATATATGTCTATCACCCAAATCTAATACAAATATCATCAGTCATTGTGTGTTAGAGTCTACAGTCCCACCACTTGCAAGGCGAAGTGTCTGTTCATGGCTCCTGCTGAAGAATCTTCCCTAGGACCCATGTTTTATACCATACGACCCTACCCCCGGTTACAAAACCCATCAGACTAGGAGTGACCTCAAGAACAGTTCATCTATATATTTAATGAGGTCTGTGCACAACAATGAACTGTGCTAAATAGATTCCTTCTTTCAAGGACTTGGCACATTAAGTCCTGAAAGAACACATCTATGAGACATTGAAGCTGAAATGTCTTACACTGAGTACAGTTACATAGACTGGGATGGCCATATACAAATTAAAATGATAAAAAAGGAATCCAAGATGAAGAGAGAAGAAAAAACTTAATGAGAGATAACTTGAAAAAAAGACACAGTCAGGAGAAAGAGAGAAAGGAGGAGGAGGACCGGTCCCCAAGTACAGATTTTATTCTTTATGATTATCTAGTGTCAGTTACAAGTTCATTTCATTCTCATCTGTGCCAAATGTCATTTTCCTACTGCTCAGCTCCAAATTCACCCTTTAGTACTTGCCCTGCAGTAATGGATTGGACTTCAGACATTTTTGTATTACAGTGAACATGTTTTGACAGTAGAGGGGTATAGCAGAGATATGGAGGAAGGAAGAAAACTTCTGATTCTGGGGTGCTGCATTTTTTTGTGAATTTTCTTTTTTTGTTTTTGCTGCACATTCTGTCAATACTGGGTGTATAAGGACATCCACTGGCACTTTGCTCCAGTTGTGCCCCCAGAACACGTTGTCCTTCAACCATCTGGAAGCTATGGTCTACTGGCGACCACTTTGCATGGACTTTCCTACTGAACACCATGCCTTAGGCTCTATGCACCCACCCTAGGCTCAGCTCATCTGTGCACATGGAAGGTCAGTATCCCAACTCCATCTCTTAGTGCATACTGCAGGCTGTACTTTCCAGAAAAATCATCTCCCCACTTCCTCTGTACATACCTACTTACCTACCTCAGCCAACTATGGCATTAGATCTTGCTTGCCAGACACATAAACAGGCAAATTTTCAAGGTTTTGCAACCACACCATCTCCAACAAAATCTAAGGAGCACTCTAGAATCCTCTCTTCCAACCCTGTCCTTCAATGCATACTTTCCCACAGGCCTATGGTCACCTACAGAGTTCTCTTTCTATCATTACAATTACTATCCTAAAATTTTCCTGCTCAAGATGCTGTGACTTCTTTCTCTTTATTGTACTCAGATAGATACACCCCTTCCATTTTTCTTGGACTAACTTAAATGAATTTCTGTTTCTTGGGATCACAAGAGCTGGATTCAAATAGACAGGACACACCAAATTCTTCTTCTCTTTGAGATTCAGATGCTTTTGCCCTTGTCCTTTGACTCCCACAAAGGAATGCTCTTGTCCTTTGACTCCCACAGAATTTCATGAAACTGACCTCAAGGCCTAGATCTGACTGTACATATCAAGGTGCAGAACACTCGAATTAGTTTTGATGAATACAAGGTTTGACATATTTGTCAATAGTACCAAGAATAGTTTTGCATACTATAGTATTTAGCAGCCACTGGAGAAGGGCAAACCAATATAATTAAAGTTAAGGGTATATGGAATAACTGACTCAGAGAAGCTTAATGTGTCCCTATTTCTATTTTAACTCTGCTCAGGCTTATGAATCAATGAGCTAGAGCAAAGATATGCAAAAAGAATAAATATCCAAACAGGATTTACTTGAGTTTCCCCAAATGGATTGTTAGTCATGCAGGTTAATTTATCCTTTGAGAAAGCATGCCATTTTTCTGATATACCCATATGCTCTAGGGTGGCAAGTCAATTCCTTCATCTAAGGAAAAAAAAGTCACAAAATATCTTCAGTAGTTATTTAATGATTGATTTCATTAAAATGTGTGCCCAATAAATCTTTGCAAAATTATTTTCATAGCTCTTGGTCCACTTTGGCACAATTTTTTTTAAATGGAGAGTAGAAATGAGGCTCCTCAAATATCTCAACCCATTCTACATTTAAATGTGCTTAGTCATTAGTTACATCACTTAGAGGCTACAAATTTGCTATATAATTTGTTTTTTGATAAGCATTGGTATAAAAATATCAGGTGGAATTAAGAAAAAAGACTTAATGGATATAACGTAGCCCTTTTTGGGATTTTTAATGTAATAAGTATTTTTAAATGATATAGTCTCTAGTAACAAGAGAGAATTAAAAGCAGCCCGACAATCAATAATTATGCAATAATACTGGAAAGAGCAAAGTACAATGATTTTCAGTATAGCTGACTCTTTAATTACAGATAAAACATCTTACAGAATATGAAAAGATAAAGAGCATTTGTGCTTAGAAAAGCTGATTAAACATTCTAGTGTGCAATCAATATGGTATTTGCAGAACATCAAAAATTAGTACCTAAATATTAACCTCCTCAAAGAAAATTATGGCTAGGTCAGGCCACATTAGAGAGTGACATTGAAAGGAGACACTAAAAAATGTCTTACTGAATAATTTACTTTTTTATAATTGAAAATTATGAAACTAGATTATAAATAAAAATATAAAATTTTAAAAGTGCTTTTAAAATGCTTTAAGATATATTCTTGAAATGCATTCAATGGAGATCAACTCTTCTATTAAATCAAGGTGAAGAGAATAAAGGTGTGAGCGTTTTTGGTGAGGAGAAGTGGAGAACCAATTTGGACTACCACAAAAATTAGTTCACCTGAATTAAGTACATAAATATTATTTGACTATATACTTTTTGCATATATGAAGTAATGAATTACTAAAATGAGTATTCTTAAAGAACATGTTTTTAAACAATATTTGTGGTTTTCTCAACCTAAACATATTGTTTATAAGTAGAATTATATATTTACAGTATAAATCAAATATGTTCAGAAGTTTTAAGAGTTCAACAAAATTGAAATAAACAGAAAACATTGTAAGAAAATTCCCCAAGGAGTAGGCATTATAGATTGTGAGTGAAAAATACCTAAAAGCAAAAAGAAAAAAAAATGTCAGGGGAAAATACTAAATATCTAACGCAGGCTCTAGATAAAAAGGAATTTGTGGAAAGAACACAATGAAAATATATACAGAAAAGTGAAGTTCTTATGCCTTGTTTTTTATAATTGAATTCCTGGAGAATATAGTTCAAGAGCTAATAGATGACATTTCGGAAAAGGAGCTCAATTATTTCCTAAAGATGCTGAATCAGAATTTGAAGTATTCTGTATATTAGTCTAAATACTTTCCGTTCCTGCTCTTTTGAAAACTCTAAAACCCTTTTATTTCCACAGTACCATGGAAGGGTAGCATAGAGTATTGGCTAAGACTTAATAAGTTCTACTCAGCAACACATCCTATTACCTAAATGAACTTGGATAATTTCTTAGCGCTCTGCATCTCAGTTACTGCCTATAATATGGGACAATAATACCTATCTCAAAAGGTTATGCAAGCATTACTTAAGTATATATAAAGTACCTAGGATAGTGTTAACTCTTAATGACCATTCAAATATTATTACTAGAATACAATCTGATTTACTTGGTATCCTTTCAACAACTTAGTTTTTATGCACATAACCCATTACGATAAAAGATGGCAATTAGCAACTTAATCAGTCTACTCGCTCCTTCCAGAATAGTCTTATTTAAATTTTTTTTCATCATTTTACTTCATTGTTCAAAAACTAATGAAGTTTTTGCATTATCCTGCATCCTGCTGCCAAGCCACCAAAGGTTGAATTCTACCTGCATCCTAAAATTCTGTAAACTTGCTTCCTTTTACTCCACATTACTTCCCATATGTCTCACGTGAGATTGGTATACTTTCCTACATGTGCCACACACTTGTTCACGGATCCCGGTGGCCTAAACAGCTTTTCTCTCTTGCATTCCTACAAGGACAGTTTCAAAGCATTTCATGGTGGAGGCTTTGTGCTTGGGATTTCCATCCCCTTCATTCTTCATTCAGAAATGTATTTGAGCTTCTAATCCTTACTAGGCTTTACAGCAGAGAGTTAGCCACAAGGTTGCTGACCTTGTTGACATCACAGATTTGCATAGGAGATGAACAAAATAAGCAACCATACCATAACTGGTCTGCCTAGATTGGTCCTTCCCAAGTTCTTCATAAGACCCATTCCTTCTCATCATGCAAGCAGGACTCTCTTCCCATATTACCTTCACTTTTTTATCTGAATCATCACCTGTTCTACCTACAGTTGGTGTCACATTACCTTCAAATATTCTTTTTTTTTTTTAAAGATTTTATTTATTTATTTGACAGAGAGAGATCACAAGTAGGCAGAGAGTCAGGCAGAGAGAGAGGGGGAAGCAGGCTCCCCGCTGAGCAGAGAGCCCGATGTGGGGCTCGATCCCAGGACCCTGGCATCATGACCTGAGCTGAAGACAGAGGCTTAAACCCACTGAGCCACCCAGGCGCCCCTACCTTTGAATATTCTTTATAGCATTTACCATTACCAGAAAGTAACATTTTCTTTTTTTTTTTTTTTAAGATTTTATTTGTTTATTTGACAGACAGAGATCACAAGTAGGCAAAGAGGCAGGCAGAGAGAGAGGAGGAAGCAGGCTCCCTGCTGAGCAGAGAGCCCGATGGGGAACTCGACCCCAGGACCCTGGGATCATGACCCCAGCCAAAGGCAGAGGCTTAACCCACTGAGCCACCCAGGTACCCCTGAAAGTACCATTTTCATAGGTGGATTTACTTCTGAATAGGAGTGCTGCATAGTCCCCTCTTTTCCCCAAATATCCATCAACATTAGTAATGTAGTTGATTGGCACTGGTACCTATTTAGCTCCAGTGTGGGTCCTGACTGGTACAAATATATCTGAATCATTTCCCCATCCTCCCCAGAGTAAATTGGCCAGGAAAGGACAGTAACCTAGGCCTAAGCCATCAGTGTAAGACATCTCCCTGATCACAACTATACAACACAATCATTGAAAATAATTGGAAGGTAAAGAGAGGTCTCTCCTGCACTGGACTGTGTGGTATACACATATGAAGTTTGGGATTGCTGCAGCCATTTTGCAGCAAATAGGACAGTTTTTTGTTTTGTTTTGTTTTTAATTAATTAATTAATTAATTTAAATTTTCAAACTGTATGCCTTCCATTTCCTTTTAGACCCTATTGTTAGTAACTAAAACTTCCTGTAATGTTGGATTTGAGTGTTGAGAGTAGATATTCTAGTGTTCTTTCTGACCTCAGGAGGAAAGGACCCAGTCTTTAACCATTGTGATGTTGACTGTAGATGATTTTAAGGAAGCTCTTTATTAAACTGAGGTGATTATCCTCTATTCCTCATTTGTTGAAAATTTTTATCCTGAAATGGTGTTGGATTTTGCAATTTCTTCTTCTGGACCAATTGATACCACCATATGATTTCTTTTTTAACCTACTGATATGACGGATTGCATTGACATGTTAAATATTTACCCAGTCTTTTATACTTGAAATAAATACCAGTTGGTAGTGGTAGATAGTTCTTTTAATACACTGCTGGATTGGGCTCACTAATACTTTTGTTCAGAATTTTTATGCATAAATTCTTGAGAAATATTGGTCTGTAATTTTTTTGTGCTGTCTGACTTTAGTACCACAGTGATTCTGGCATGATAAAAAGAGCTGGGAAGTGTCCCTTCCTCTTCTATTTCTGAAATAGATAGTGTAAAATTCATAAAAATTGGTGTTAATTTTTCTTTAAATGTTTGGTACAATTCTCCAGTGAAACCAGCTGGAGATTTCCATTTGGGGATCTTAAGAAATATGGATTTGATTTATTGAATAGTTACAGGACTTACTCAGATCTGTTTACCTTGGTTCAGTTTACATAAAAGTGTTTAGTTTTTGAGGGATTGATCTATTTTCTAGGTTATCAAGTTTAGGACCATAAAATTTTTTGTCATATTCCCTTACTACTTTTTTAATGACTATAGGAAATGCAATGATTTGACCTATTTCATTCCTGATATTGGTGATTTGTGTCTCTTGTTATTATTGTTGTCAACCTTGCTAGAGAGGTTTGTCGATTTTATTGATTTCTTTTGAAGAACCAACTTTTATTTAATTGATTTTCTCTATTGTTATATTTCTTATTTCATTGATCTCTGCTCTTTATTTTTTCTTCTTCTTTATATTCTCTTTGGGGTTGTTTTATTCTTTTCCCCCCCAAGTTCTTCATGTGGGAACCTAAATTGATTTGAGACCTTTCCTCATTCCTAATGTAGGATTCTGTCTATAGATATTTTTCTATAGTTGTTGTGGCTATACAGATGTGGCTGTATCTCACATATTTTCCTGTTTATATTTTTATTTTCATTCAATTATATGTATTTTGTTTAAATTCTTCTTTCACTCATGCTTTTTTTAAAAAATAGGAATTTCTTGTTTGAGTTCCACATGCTAACAGATTTCCCCTGCTATATTTCTGGTATTGCTTTGTAGCTAAGTATCATTTAGTCAGAGAACACACTCTGTATGATTTCAATTCTTTTGAATTTCTTAAGGTTTGTTTTATGGCCTATGAAATGGCCTACCTTGATGAACTTGTCATTGGTGCTTGAAAAAAAAATGTCTATTAGGCTGTTGTTGGGTGGGATGTTAATATATATATATATACATATATATGTACATATATATGTAAATTTCTTGACACTTTTATAATTCCTTTCTTCACTAACCTTGCTGATTTCCTATCTAGTAGTTCTATCAGTTGCTGAGAGGAGTCCTCAACTATGATCATGGATTTGGCTAATTCTCCTTTCAGCTTTATTAGTTTTTGTTTCATGTATTTGGAGACATGGTTGCTTGGTGCATATACATTTAGGATCATTGGTCTTCCTATGATTGAAATTGATTTTTAAAATTGATGTATCTTGTCCTTATTTGTCTTCAGTAATTTTCTTTGTTCTGACCTCTGTGTCACTGGCTACTTAAATCTTCATTTCTCACTGTTTTGGATAAATATTTGCCCAATATGTTTTATTCCATGCTTTTACTTTTAACCTACCTGTGCCTTTAAATTTGAAATCAGTTTCTTGTAAACAACATGTATTCAGGCCTTTAAAAAAGATAATTCCCATTAAACTCTGTCTTTTGGTTGACATTTCAGGTAATCATTCAAATTTAAGACAGTTATTCATATGTTAGATCTTAAGTCTATCATTTTATCCTGGTTTTCTAAACCATTTTCTGGTTCTCATTCCTCTGCTTCTCTTTTCCTTACTTCCTGTGGGTTACTTGAACATTTTTTAGTATTTCATCTTGATTTGTTTGTAGTTACTTCTTTTGTTTATTAGTGTTTCCTTTGTATAGCTTTTATGGTTATTGCAGGTATTACAATATACCAATGTTATTCCAGGGATTACAACTTACAAATGTTATTTAACATGTCTACTATGATAAGCATTTACCACTTAGAATGAAGTGTGGAATCTTCACCTCCTTTTAGGTTCCTTTACTTTCTGTACTTCGAATATGACTATGTAGAATATCAGATGGCTTTACAATTCTTGTTTCAATAATTCAGTGTAATTTATAGGATTCATAAGAAAAGAATAGTCTATTATATGCATTCATATTTTTGTTATTTCTATTACACTTTCTTCAGTCCCAATGCTTCAAGATGTTCTCTTTTACCATTTCATTTGTTTGAAGGACTTTCTTTAGACAATCTTCAAAGATAGGTCTGCTAGTGAAAAATTTCTTTTGTTCTCTTTCATCTGAGAATGTATTTATTTACTTGTAATTCCCGAAGGATCATTTTGCTGGATACAGAATTCACAGTTGACAGTTCTTTTCTCTTAGCATTTGAAAAAATTTGTGCCACTGACTTCTGGTCTATATGATTACAGATGATAAATCATTTGATTTAATGTTTCCCTGTAGGTAATGTGTTGCTTCTTTCTGGTTGTTTTTAAAAATTAATTATAATGTGCATTGGTGTAGATTTTTTTTTTTTCTGTTTGAGATTCATTTGACTTCTTAAATCTGTAGGTTCATGTCTTTTGCCAAGTTCGGAAAATTTTCATACCCTGTTTCTTTGAATACTCTTTCAGTTTCACTGTCTCCTTTCCTTCTAGGACTCCATTGGTAATAATGTGGACTGTTTGTTATTGCACAGGTCACTGGGGCTCTATTATACACACACATATATACATATATGTGTGTGTGGCCATATATGTATATCTAATACATATGTGTATTTTTAAATTTTATATAATATTGTTATATATATTTCTTTCCCTATTTTTTTGTCTGTTATTCAGATCAGGTGTATTCTGTCCTTAAGTTCATCGATTCTGTTTTCTATCATCTCCAGACTACTATTACACAAATCTAGCAAGTAGTTTTTATTTCTGTTATTACATTTTTCTATTCTTTATTTTGCATTTGCTTCCACTGCTTATTTTTTATAACTTATATTTCCTGAATTTTCTATTTTTTAAGAAAGTTTATAATTGATGTTGAAGTATTTTTCTGACAACTACTTTAAAATAGGATCTTCAGTAATTCCAACATCTGACTTATCTCCATGTTACCATCAGTTGATTATTATTTTTTCATTCAAGTTTTGATTTTCCTAGTATTTAGTATGATGGGAGATTTTTTTATTGTATCTTAGGAGTTTAATTTGTTATGTTAAGAAATTCTGGTTCCAATGTAAATCTTTTGTTTTGTTAGTCAGTGACTCTGTTTACCTTTAGCACACAGGTCCTAGCCTCATTTTGGCCTAGCCTACTTTCCAATGATAGCTCCATTTTGTGTGTGTTTTTTTTTAAAGATTTTATTTATTTATTTGACAGAGAGAGATCACAAGTAGGCAGAGAAGCAGGCAGAGAGAGAGAGGAGGAAGCAGGCTCCCTGCTGAGCAGAGAGCCCGATATGGGGCTCGATCCCAGGACCCTGAGATCATGACCTGAGCCGAAGGCAGAGGCTTTAACCCACTGAGCCACCCAGGCGCCCCGATTTTGTGGTTTTTTGAGATTTTGTGGTTTTATTTTGGTCTGCTTGGGCTACTGCTACTGGGCCTCTCACTGCTCCTTGGTGGTACTGCCTGAAGGGGTGGAAAGAGTTGGGATTTAAGCAGGCCAGGCTGCCTGGTATCACTCACCGGGGCAAGAAAGCCTCAGGCCCAAAGATCCCTGCTAGAGGCTCTTCACTCATATGCACACAAACTTCTTAATGGAATACCTGTCTCATCCAGTTTATGATGATACTGTAATAAAAAGAGTCCCACTAGTAAAGCATTGTAAATGACTTTGCTGTTGGGATCAAGGGCAATATAAAAAAAGGAGTCACAGATCTTTTATCCCAGCTTTCTCCTGTGAGACCTCAAGGTAATGAAAGAGGGCAACTAGTCAGGGTCTAATCACATGGGAGTCTTAAGATGATTAATTATAAATGTATGTAAAATGAGAAAATTGACAGTATGCTTATCAAAAACCTGTTCAAAACTTTATAGGAAATTCAGAAACTTACAACTACCTCTCCTCAAACTTTCTAGAATATCAAACAATCTCAAAGCAGATATGCTCAGTTTATCTGAGCTTAGAGCAATTACAAAAAACAGTTCTGATGAGTCTCTAGTATTGGATGCCAAAAAAACTGTCTTTTAACATTACGTTTGCCATAGGATAAAATTGACATGAAATTCAGGGTCTCTTCTCTCAGTCTCCAGCAAGATATCCCAATATTGGATGAAATGGCTAGGGAGTTGAAAACAAACTTTTTTAGATCTATTGGATAAAGGAGCACAGCATAAAGTACTGTCTAGACCTGCTATTAAGCCTCTTGGGGGTGACAGAATTAGTTGGCTAGATATGGAGATACCACTGCAGCAGGATAAAAATTAATGTCTAGTTAAATTCTGGAATGTGTGGGAAAAAAAATGTGTCCTGGTGGCAACTACCATTACTTCAACACATAATTAGTATGAATCTATTATTTGAATGGACATTCTTCTTCTCAACCAGGTAGAAATTTGTCAAATGCTAATTAGACAAGCCAAATTGAAGCCTTTAGAGTTACTTGAGACATCTCACATGGTAAATCTGATACCTGGAAGACAACAAGAAATTATGCCTTAAATAAGGAAATGTTAGACTCAAATATATTAGTGCTCACAAACTCATTGTTCAATAGCCCAGTGTGGACAATGAAGAAGGCTGATGGAATTTAGAGGCAGACAGAAAATTATGAGACTCAGTACAACAGTATTCCCAATAGCCTTAGTTTGTGATATAATGTATTATTCAACTGATAGAGCAAAATATAATGGTGACTGGTATTCTGTAATTGATCTGGTTAATGTGTTTTTCTCAATATCAGTTGCTATGAAGAATTAACAGTGATTTAAATTTATGTGCAACTGTCTCTAGTATATATTTACTGCATTATATATAATAAGGATATTTGAACCCTCCCTTATATTAGAATCTAATAAGATGGGACTTATATCTAATACAACTGGTAATATAATACACTATACTGATGAGACAATCATTTTTGAAACTGAGGATTAAGCTTAAAGCAAATTTACTATGGTAATCAACCCTATAAAAATGCAGAACTCTACATAGACTGTTAAGGTTTTGAGAATTACAAGGACTGAAGCAACCTGTGTCTTATCATAGACCACTAAAAGTAATTTATTTTCACTGTCTGTCTCTCAGTGTGAACAATACCTACTGAAATTTCTTGATTTGGGGAGAGATTGTATCCCTCACTTTGTGATACTATTGACTAGAATCCTTAAAATATTTTTTAAAAGTCCCTATTTAATTGGGGCCCTGAACAATAATAAGGCTTCTTAGAACTACAGAAGGCTGTGAACTCAAGCTATTCTCATACCACATAGTCTTAATGTCAAAATGATATTAGAAATTTTGGCCACCTACACTCATGGCAAGTAGTCTCTTATAAAATCTCAAACATAGTACTACTTAATGGTGACTTTCAGTCCTTTGATTTAGATAATTATCAGATGTGGCTCTCTGGTATACTGCTTTTGAAAGACAGTTACTGGCTTCTTACTGGTTACCTACACAGACAGTCAAAGTATGTAAAGGCTTAGGACTACATTAAGACTCGAAATACCTATCACCATTGGTGGTTCCAGAAGAGCATTCCAAAAACAAGGGTGATGCCCAAGAGTTCCCTCCTGAGATTAAATAGAAATGATATGTTGAAGAACATGCTGCCAGAGATTTACAAGAAAGAGTCATTCCTAAGCAAACTGTATTCCTAAGCAAATAGTCTCTTTCTTCCTATGATCTACTATAGAGCTGCCCAAGGACTTGCCTGCTACTATTGCTGAATGGGCATGTTTTGGACCAAGCACCCAAAGAGGTCAGGCATTTGGTATGCTTTACAGAGGGCAATTCCAGAAGCGAGGTCTGAGACTCAGTGTGAAAAACAGCTACTCTGAATCTAGCAAGTAGTAAAACCCACATGGAATAGCTAAATTACAGGCTGTTTCCTGCAATAATAGAAGAATGAAAAACAAAAGCCCTACTCTTTGGGTATAGTGACTCTTGGGCTTACAATATGTTCTACAAAATGGACCAAATGGATCATGTAAAGATCATTCTATAAGATACTGCTCTTAAAAAATCTCTATGGAAATTCTGAGATAAAATCAAAGTAAGGCATCCTGGATGCTTATGAAAACAACCCTCTGCCAGGAGCTGAAGGCAATAGGAATCAAGAAGCTAATGCTATAGTTTGATCTCTTGAAGTGACAACTTAGGTCCATGTCATGAATGGGCACAGAGGAATCATAGACATTCAATGACAAATGGTGACAATATACTCATGGCCTCTACCAAATCAAACTTTTAACAAAACAGAAAAAGTAAAATGTGCAGTTTATCCTTGCCAGCAATTAGTTGGCACATACATTACTTTGGCTCTTTACCTATTGCTGGCAGGAGAGGGAGGTGCTTAGATGGACAGCACATGGTCCACAGTCTAGGTTTGGATTGCCATACCCAGTAAATGAAACCAGTACTGCTAACACTACCAAAATACTGAGGTAACAATAACCAGGACAAACAAAAACTACTGTACAAGTTTGCTCCTCCTAGTTACAAGTAATCAGATCAGAGCCTTCACTTCTCCACTCACCTAGTGCAACAATGGATGCAGAAACAAATAACAGCACTCACAACTGACTTTTCATATTCCTTATCACTCTTAAGGTAGTGGGTTAATAACCTGCATGGTCAGTTAAAACACCTGTTTAAAATGATGGAGGGTAACAAATCATTAAAGGGTGAATCTACAAACTTCCAGCCTTATATTTTGCAATTGACTATCAAGAGAACTAATGATGTGGCTCCATTAGGTAAATTGTTACATTTTTGTGTTAAGATTGGGAAATACAGTGTAAAAGATGGTACAAAAGTTTACATACACGTCTTCTCATACACATAACCACATTTTTTTCTTTTAATATCAGACCCAGTAGTCCCTAGACTGTAGTCACTGTCCCAGGTGATATTCCAAAATAAGAAAGTATGTGTATTAAAAAAAATTTAAGATTTTATGTATTTATTTAAGAGAGAGAGAGAAAGAGAGAAAGAGAATACAAGCAGGGTGAGGGGCAGAGGGAAAAGCAGACTTCCCAGGGAGCAGGCAGCCCAATGGAGGGCTCGATCCCAGGACACTGGGATCATGACCTGAGCTGAAGGCAGATATTTAATGGAGTGAGACACCTAGGTGCCCCCAAGAAAGGATGTCTATTAATCAGAACCTAACTGAAAGAATTACAAATGAATTAACGGGAGTGATTATTTCTTCCCCATACCTTGCCAAGTTGGAGTTGATGGTAGCAAATGTTTTACTGCCTAGTAAATGTGATACCTCCATTTCTGTAAATTTTCCAGTCTGATGCCCTATGACTGGGAATGAAATAAAAGAGGAAGACCTAGTATATTTCAACATGCTACCAACAATATGGACTTGACCAATGTCTGACCCTATCTCAGCAGGAAAGGTTTAGGTAAAAATTAATGATAAATGAAAGAAAGATGAGATTGTTACTTAGGCAGAAGGGGTCAAGGAATGTTACGTGTTACAACAGAAGGGAAAAACTAATATAATTCTGGTGCCTGAGAAAGGCTTGGAGAAAAAGAATAATCACTTCCTTAGCTTTGACTCTGATGCACTTGGAGTGAAACATTCTGCTGAAACCTTATTACAAGAGCCAAGAAGTGAGCTGGATAGGCATCCCAAAAAACTCACATTCAGGAGCTATCTATGTCCTCAAAATGGATAATATGTTAGGAGCTCTGATTGTGACCATATGAAACAATATTAATATAGTTACGTACTTGATTCTCATTTTCCAAGATATGTCTGTTACCACAGACTCATGAAAGGAAGCAACCTATGGGGAATTTTTACTGACTGGAACCTGGAGAACACAAATTTATAATAATCTGAATGAACATTGTGTTCACTAATTATGATGGTAAAATTTTTAGAAAAGGTGCTGAGATTTTATCATATAAGATTATCAGCTGCAGGTCCCATCTGTTATAATATTACAGATAAAACAGCTATTTGCCCTGTGTTGTGGGTAAACATTAATGTTGTAAAAGCAAATAAAAATTATGACAAACTGATATTGACACAACTCAACAACAAAAATAAGTAATCTGATTATAAAATAAACAATGGAGCAGAATAGACATTTTTCCAAAACAGATATACAAATGGTCATCAACCATATGAAAAGATGCTCAACATCTCTAACCATTACAGAAATGCAAATCAAAACCACAATGAGGTGTCATTTCCACAAATTATGGCCATAAAAATAAAGAGTTGATGAGCATGTAGAGAAATTAGAACTGCGGTGCACTGTTGGTGGGAATGCAAAATGGTACAGCTGCTATGGAAAACATTATGGAGGGTCCTCAAAAAAACAAACAAAAAATTGAACTACCACATTATCCTACAATCCCACTTCTGGGTATATATGTGTCCAAAATCGACAGCAGGATATCAAAGAGTTATGTACACTCATGTTTATTGCAGTATTCATGATGGTCAAGAAACAGAAGCAGTCCAAACACCTGCTAACAGATAAATACAGAAAATATAGCATATACACACAATAGAATATTATTCAGCCTTAAAAAATAAAGAAATCCTGTCAATGCTATAATATTGATGAATCTTGTGGCCACTATGCTGAATTAAATGAACCAACCCTTCCAAAAGAACAAATACTATATGCTTCCACTTCTATTCCTAGAGTAGTCAAAATCATGAAAATACAAAGTAGAATGGTGGTTTCCAGGAGCTGGGTGGGGAGAGGAAATTAATACTCATTGCTCAAAGGATAGAGTTTTAGTTTTACAAGATGAAAAAGTTCTAGAGATCTGTTACACAACAACTGAATATAGTTAACATTACTGAACTGTATACTTAAAAATGGTTAGATGAGTGAATTTTATATTGTGTTTTTTAATCTCAATTGAAAAAATTTAAAATATTGAAATTGAAGCCATGTATTGGTAATGTATTGATGTATTGGTAAATTAAGATGTCCTTAGGTCATTTCGCATACAGAAGAGAACTGGTTTGAAGAAGATACAGACTTGATTAATGATACATTTGTTAGACTTATTCTAGTTCTTAATCACTCAGTCTATGTACACCTTAAAGTACAGATAGCTGAAGATCAGAGATGCAAAAGAATTGTGCAGTTAGTAAAAAAACACAAGAAAGTTGTGCAGATGTTATTGGATAATCTAGCTGTCTCTTTAAATCCATACCAGCCTCAAGGGGCTATTACAAAATTACAAAATATAATCTATAGAGCCTCTTGTCTATTTGATTATGCAATGTTATAAGATAGATAAATGGTTAATGACTGATAAAATCACTATCATTTCCAGATTATTTCATATAATAAATGAACATTTGAACCCAAATTGAATATTTTATTTCTTAATACTAGTAAGTTTTGTGAAATGAAATATACACAGGAATAACCATCATTTGTGGCCCATTTTACTATCCCAGATAGATTTCTAATTTGTAGTTCTATTCTTCCTCTTAAGAATAGTGGATACCAATCAATTTGCTAAAAATTTGTCAGGTTTTAAGGAATAAAGGAGGAAAGGTCCATTGCTTTATTCATACCCAATGATAAAAACTGGCATGATAGTGATTTTAAAAATCTAATAATCCTTTCCATCTCTTACATAATTTTTATAACATCAAAGGTAGAATTCCAGTAATCAATTATTATTGCCTTTTCTATAGTTCCACTGATCAGTTGCCTTTATGGTTTTGAGATCTTTATTCCAAGTTAGAATAACCAGTGCTCGCTTCGGCAGCACATATACCAAGTTAGAATAACCAGTACCATATTGGATTGTTGATACTGACTATAACTTTTTATTTAATTGGCAAAATGCTTATTGAACACATTAGAGATTCTTACAACTATTCTGAGAAAAAAAAGTTGCCATAAATATGTCTAGTGGCTATCCTACCTATCCCACTACATATGTAATTATCTAGCCAGTTCTAAAAAAAATACACACACACACACCCCCTTCTAAAACTGAAGCTATAGTTGTCTATACTCATCAACCAATCTTTTCTTCAAACACAGCATATTGTCTTTGAAAATTCCTTATTAATTTAAGTGATGTTATAAATTTAGTGCTTTCATATATTTCTTTGGATATTTGTATGCTTTCTTCAGTTCCCTAGTTGGCCCATTTGAAGGAAAATTTAAAGTTAGGAAAAACTCTCCTAATTCTCTCATGAATTAGATGTGAATTAGCTCCCAAAAAAGAACCATCATCTCTAGGTCTCTTTTCTTTAATCTCTAGAGTGAGTCATTGATAATGTCAATGACTAATTCTTTTTTAAGGTCACAAGAAAGTTTATTCAAATCAAATCTTACAAAGAAGCTTAACATGTAAAACAGATGAGAATCAAACTTCTCTGATCATGGTGGTAAGGCCAATAGGAGCCCTACTTACTTACATTTTCCACATTCCCACACTCTTGCCTCCATCAAAAACCCACCCAAAGGGACTCTGAAATTACTGGGAATCCACTTAGCTCAGTTTGAAAATGTATGGATTCAATTACAATCCAGTTTCATTTATTGACCTAAAACTCCAAGTACAAAACACAGTTTATATTTAAATGATTCATCTAAAAATCAGCTTAAAATGAGCAAATTTCTAATCATTTAAAGGAGTTAAGTGCCATTTATATTTTGTCCCTGTAAGACTTCAAAACAAAGTAACATAAAAATAGAGAAATACACTTTATATTTCTCTACTAAGAGAGTCAGAATTTGAGACAGAGCCTAAAGCTTGATAAATTAAAGTATAACCTTTTTTTTTGTATGACAGCCAAGAGAATGCATGAGATTCCTAAATCACCATATTTAACTGAAGTCAAAACAAGACTAGATACACAAAAGAAACGTGTTGTTTTATTAAAATTCAGACTCATGTAAAGACCCCTAGCTCTATCAAAGCATTTAAATTTCAAAATATTGTTGTAAGGACACTGGTTTTCTCTTTGTATCAATGGCAATTCAGCAATATGGAGTAAAAATACACTCAGCCCAAGAAAGGTAAAACAAACACATAGGTGAAATAAGGTACAGGGATGCTTGGGGCGACCATGCCATGAGTATTCTGACGCTCAGTTTTCATTTCTGTTTCATTAGACCCAGATGGTGCAGTTTCTCAACATACCCGGTAGAAAGGCAAGAAGATGTTCACAAACTAACAGACTTCCAGTGATGAAAATGTGACTGTTAATTGCAAAGTTTTATTTCCAGATGTTCAGATAGCTGAGTGCTTTTCAGACAGCACAAAACGCTTGACAGAATAGCTCCAAGAAAGTAAAATAAGACAAGAGATCAAAAAACTACTGAAGTTTGAGAAATATGATGCCACCATAAAGGAGTGAATATTCAAAAAATCTTGGTAATGGGAGCATCTGGCAGATATGCAGAGGACTCCCTGGAAAATACAACAGCCAGTTTAGGTGCATTTCATGGACAATAAAGCCCATGATAACTTATTTGACTTGAATAGTAAAATATAATGTACTTCCTTTACTAGGCCATTAGTTGTGAACTTCAAGAATTCAACAAGAGGAAAATTAATTTAATATGCTGGTACTTCCTTAACTAAGTAAAGGGATTCTCAGCAAAAGGAAGATGATCTTATCTTTTGTTTACTGCTCCTATAGGTCATCATTTTTTTACAAAAATAACTCCAATGCAGATTATTGCTAAACCTTTATTTAAGGACAGTTGCAAATTTATATGGATAAAGACATCCTATAAAAGTTGGATTTTACATATAAATATTTCTCAGCAAGAACCAGTGAAAAGCTTGATTTTACCTGCAGCAGATTTCTTAACATCATAAGAAATCAAACACGGGTGGCTTTTGGAGCAGTGTAAGATAATTTTCATAAACTGTGATCTTCAAACACTGATAATCATATATCAATATCTGTGAAACATTTTTGGGTATGTACACTCAGTGTATGTGTATTAATTGTGGTAATAAAGAAGAAATTTATACTACTATTCCAGCAGCTAAACTACATTGAAAAAATATATTTTAATAGGATTTTTAAAAGGATGACTTTGGTGTTGGATGTAAAACATTGTGGTAGGCCAGCAGTCCTGCCATAATAACTAAAAATAAAAAAAGATAGTATGAATAAAATCATCATTTTCAGAACACCAGAGTACTCTGGATTAGTGAAGAGGAGGTGAAACAAAATTTTGGAAATGAAAGGGCCCTTCTGGAGAGCTCCAGACCTCTAGCTATTTTCTCCCTGGGAGCATTTGCCAAACATGGAGATGAGCTTAGTTTAGATAGAGATTCACTGCTGGGGAAAAGGGAAACCAGCAGAGCTTTTAACAATTGTGCAGGCTTAAATTATGAATTGATATTTGAGGAATCCCAAATGCATGGCCAACATTCATTCTAGGATATTTGCTGATGTCTGGGGTGATATGGGATGCCAGAGACTGGGATGGAAGCATTTTAAAAGTAGAACAAAATATTAGATAGTTTTGTTGAGCTTAAGAAACAAAGTTCTGCTATAGGGATTGCTTTAAACTCACAGGAATCTCTGTCTCAAGATCTGTGCCATCTTTTGAACCTCCAAGGAACAGAAGATTAAATAAGCTTAAAACCTCACAATGGTAGAAATTAATCCTCCAGTATTTCAGGGCTAAGGAAGCAGAGATCTTCCAGGTTCTCAATTAAAATCCAGATGAAGGTCTGACTACAACTCAAACTTAACCAGACCTTTTTATTTTTTTTTTCTTCCAACACTTTTAAGAATTCACTCTGTTGCATTCTTGCTTGCATTTTTTTCTGAGGAGTTTGATGTAATTTTTACCCTGTATCTCTGTAGGGAAAGCAATATTCCCCCCCTCTGGGTTCTAACAAAATTCTCTGTTTGTCTTTGGTTTCTCTAGTTTAAATATGACATGCTTAGATGTAAATCTTTTGGTTTTTATCTTGCTTGGTATTTTTTAAGCTTCCTAGATGTGTGGTTTGTTGTCTGTCATTAAGTTTGGAAAACGTTCAGCCGTTATTGTTTCAAATGTTTTTTTCTGCTTTTTTGTCCTGGTATTTCCACTATGTCTACATTACACCTTTTGTAATTGTCCCATAGTTTTCACATCTTCTGTTCTATTGCTTTGTTCGTTTTGTCCCTTGATTTTTCAGTTTGAAAACTCTCTATTGACCTATCTTCAAACTCACTGACTCATTCCTCTGCTGTGTTCATCCTACTAATCAGGCCATCAAAGACCTTTTTCATTTCTCTTATAGCAATTTTGATTTCTATCTTTCCAGTTTGATTCTTTGCTAGTGTCTACCTCTCTGCTTACATTACCCATCTGTTCTTGTATATTGCCCATTTTTTTTGCACTAGAGGCTTTAGCATATGAATCATAACTTTTAAATTCTTCGTCTGATAATTCCAAAACCTCTGTCGTTTCTGTATCTGGTTCTAATGCTTATTCTGTCTCTCCAAGATAATCTGTTTTCTCCAGAATATTAGCATGTCTTGTAACTTTTTGTTTAAAGCCAGTCAAGATGAATCCAGTAATAGAAACTGAGGTACATAGGCCTTTACTATGAGGCTTTGTATTTGTTGGGATAGGAGTTGGGCTGTGTTTAATGTTTGCTGAGATGTCAAAAGATTCTTCTAGTGTTTTCGTTTTTATCTTTGGGTTTCCATAGAAACTCCTTTTTAAATACAGTCATGTCTTTTACATCTCAGTTTTTATATTGGGTTCTATTAATTGTGCAGTAGACATTGGGAGGCAAAGCATTCATATGATATTTTCTTTAAATCTCATGTTTATAGGGGACCTAATTCCTGGGATGTGGCTTTCAGAAGGGATTGTCAGCAATTTTTTTTTTCTCCCTTTATATGAGACATGAAGGCTACTGTGGCCAGAGTTATGGCTGGAGCTATTCCCCCAGGCTTGAACAGGTTCTGAGAAAGTAGTTTACTTTGAAGGTGGACCACTGATATGGAGACCTGGAAGCTCTGGGCATATTTTGAGATGGTCACCTTTACCTTGGTTGATCTTTAAAATGGTTACTTTCCTCCCTCCCTCTTTATGGAAAACAAGGGGGACTTTTCTCCTCATGGGGCTCTTAGAGGTAGAACTCAGGAAAATGTGGACAGTGTCCCTAAGACTGTGCCCTTTTAAAAGACATTTTTTTTTCATAATCACTGATGATTATATAGGGAAATAATTCCTTTTGCGGGGGGTGGTTTGCCAGCCAACCCCATCCTCTATTCAGCCTCCTGGGAAGCCTGCCTCAGCACTGGCAGATCTGGCTTGCCATGCCCCTAGGCCCTAACTTAACCCTAGGTTGGGTATGCAGGCTTCTGTATCCAGAGGCCTGGCCCCCAACCCCTCCAGACTGGGGACCCCTAAGCCATACCCCAGGACTCCACTTGCCACCCAGGAGGAATCTGGCTGTTTGGAGCTGCACAAAACCCTCAGAGCAGGAGAAACCTGCATGCCCCTCCTGAGGCCACTCCTACCTTCACTGCCCCCCCCCCAAAACCTGGAGCCTGACACTCAGCCTGACCCCCTTCCTCAACTCTGCCCCCTCCCCAGGGAGTTCACCTCATCAGGGGACCTCAGGGGAGTTGCATGGGCCGGCCCATGGTCCCAGAGGGTCACAACACACACCTAGTGAGTAAGCGCTCCAAACACTGGGTGCATGTGCGGTCCAAATTGCTGTACAATGTCGGCCAATTCTCACGAGCTTTCTGCCCAAATCAATATGATTTGGGCAGAAAGCTCGTGAGAATTGTCCAGAAACCCTAGGCAAATTCCTTTCCAGTGGGGGGGGGTGGTCTTCAAGGGAGCCGTCTGGGACTGGCCTATGGGCCCGAGTGGTTGCAGCCGAACCCTCGAAATCATTCCTTATAGAAAAAAAAATCCCCACATATTTGGAATAAAACATAAAAATCCTCTTTTGGTCCCCATCAATTGCCATCTTCTTCTTAGGATTAACCACATATCAGAGTCTGATGTGCTTTAGATTTCTAAGTAGGCAATCATACATTCTGCAAATGACATTAATTTTACCTCTTCTTAATATTATACCACTTACATTAGGCATACTGACAGAGTCCTTTAGATCCAGTTTTGCTCACCCATCTCCAGTTTTGTTTAATGCTCCCACCGCTCCCCCCATAGTTCAGGTTCCAGTGTTTCCTTCTTAATATGAAACACCGTCAATTCCCAAGAATGTGAAAACAGAAAGGTTGGGTGTGTTAACTCCCTCTGGGAATGTAACATATGGATCATTGGTTAAATCCTTACTCCATTTCCCTCCCAGACCAGACTTGTTGAAGATAACTCTAGGAGACTGAGCAACCAGTTATGCTTGGCACCAAGTGGTGGCCAGCTCAGTAATGCAAACTTGTATGGGTTATTTTTCTCCCCTGCCTCACTCCTGTCTTCCTAAGATTGTTCTCCAAAAACCATTAGTGGCACAAGAACTTTTGCCTCAAGGCAACTTTTGCCTAAGTTCTTAAGGAACACAGGCTAAGACATCACATTTTTTCCTTTTCTTACTTCTTATGGACTAGGGTCTCCACAAATATATAAAAAAAGATGGTGAGGATATAGATTTCATGTATGTCTGAAAAACCTTTATTTTGTCTATGTAACCTATTCAAAAACTAATTTTCATGTATAGACTTATACATTGACTTATAAAGACCTATAAATTTCTACTCCAAAACACGAAGACTTTTTTTTGCAACTTCCACCTGACTTCCTGGTTGTGACAAAAAGTCAACCAATTTTACTTACTTATTTTTTGAAGGAATCATATGCTATTCATTTTTAAGAGGATTCTAGAACTCCCTTCTTATCCTTATGCTTTTCACCCTGTACCTCAATACTAAGGTCTCTATATACATGTTTTTCCTCTATTCCAATTTTTCCTTTGGTATTTTTCTTTCCATTTTAAGACCCAACTCTTTCTTTGACTTGAGGAAATGATCTTCAGGCTTTCTCTATCCCTCTCAGTTTTTCTCCCATACAGTTTCTCCATTTTCATTTTTTTTCCTTCTCTGAGGATGAGATGCTCGAGTTTCTGAAAATATGCTTTATGTTTTTTGAAGTTGACACCTTCAATTTTTTTCTGCTCTATATTCTAAAAATTTGATTAACCTTATATAGTGTGATTTATTTTTTATATATTTATTTTACAATTTTATTCTAGTAAATTTTTACCTTGGCAATGTTAACTATTTCCTATTTGTACATTGATTCTTTCCTATAGTTCAATTTTCTTTTTTATTCTTATAGTTGCAATAACTTCTTAAAACATTTTGAAAACACTGTAATTCTTAAGTTCTCTTTTATTTCTTATATGATGTCCCTTTCTATGGAATTAATTGTTGTATTTATTTGTTGTCCTCTTTCCTGCTGTTGATTTTCCATGACAGATAAATCTTAATCTGTTTATTTTTGCTTAAGCAATAAATGGAATATGTTGACTTTCATAAAGGAAATGTCTAGGAATGATCAGGCATGTTGAAGTAAGATCTCTCTCTTCCATTTCTAATATGCATTGTCTTATAGTTTCTTCTTATTTACAGGCAATTATTTTCTAGTTGAGAGAGCCACAATATTCTAGGGTAACATAATACAATCTGCAACCTCAAAACACCAGCTCTGCTTTTGAAAACTTCAGCAAATGCCCCAGAAAATGGTCTTTTCAGCTTTATTTAGATCACATGCCATAAGTCCATTTTTGAAGAATTACCAAGAAAGTATATCTTAATTATAACACATTTCAATCTTAGATCAAAAAAATATTCTTCTTATAAATAGACTTTACACTCTTATTTCAAACTATAAGATTTTTTTTCAAACTTTTAGGTTATATGAAGTCAATTTTTTTTTCCAATGAGATTTGAAAAGCAAATTCTTTTTTCTTTTTTCAAATTGCTGTCACTCTTTTGCATGTAACTCAAGGCTTTAAAATTCTGCTTTTTGAAACATAAGGAAATCATAAGGGGCTTTGAATTTTTTCAGAAGAAGTATCAAGACATTAGACAGCTGTCTTGGTGGAACATAAATGAAAGGGTGCGATCCCACGAAAATGCAAAATGTTAATGTTTATTTATATATTTTAAATTTGGGAGTTCATTTCCAAACATATACGAAATATTGGAGCCAATATAGAATGTAAACTGTAAGAAGCATTTATTTTTTTACTACAATTGGTTCATAACTTCATTTTTGTTATGGGGTTTAGCTTGAGTCCTGTAAATTTAAAAAGATTGTATATAACTTATGAACTCAAAGAAAGGCTATCTATACAATGTACTCCATGTACTACGAAATCTACAAATTCTCCAAAGTTCAAAAGACCAATATAATCATAGATTAAATTATATTGATATAGGATAGGAGCACTGGCCTATTGGAAAGAGGAATATTTTCGGTACAAAGAGATCACTACCAACCAGCGAGAAGTAGAATAAAGAACCGTGAAGATCAGCATGAACCTGAGACAATTGCATTGAAGACTGTAACCCAGAGATAAAAAAGCCTATTTCAGAAAAGGATCAAAGCCGCAACAACAGAGAGAATAACTGCAAAAGGAAAATTTTTGGAGGTGATCACAGAAATAAGCTCTCTCCTCTTGGGATGAACTTGCTGAAATTTTGTTGCATCATTCAAAAAATACTTTGAATACATCATTAAAGGCTTTCTTCAGAGACTTAATCTAACAACTAAAAGTTCTTTAGTTTAAAAAGGCAGAAGAAAGATTTTTGTTATGTAATGTGCTATGCTTGATTTGGAAACTTTTGCAGGTCCTAAAATGTCTATTGTGTATATATACAGATTAAGAAAGGTATAGAGGGACATGCTATATCATCAGACTTAATGCCAACTTCATTTTTACCTGGGAAATGGGGAAAACTGCACTTTCTGAGGTGTAGACTACAGGATGAATATGATAAGGTTATAGGATAGATTTAACAGACTGATTTAGATTATTTTTGAAAGATATTGTATGTCTTATTATATAGCAACATGTAGTTTTGCTAGTTGTGAACATGACTGATGACTAGCACAAGGGTAGTGGGTAGGAATGAGCTTTTGCTAGCGAGTAAGATGACTGCCACACACTCAAATTTCACTGTGGCTTTGTATTCTGATTTCACATTTATAGTATATAAAATTCTACTTTTGTGTGACAAAACTTGGTTTCTTTATGCAAAAAATGACTTTGGAAAGAAATCTTGTTGCTATTGGTCGCTATTCATTAAAAGTATTAATGTTTTTATCCAGAAATTTACATTTTAGATAAATTATGGATTGTCAAATTATTCAGCGGCTTGGAAATTTGAAGTTGTCAAGCCCACCATAAGTTCTATGTGAAGACAAGAAAAAGTGATTTGTGAATCTGATTCAGCAATGTTCTAAATAGTCCAAAATTTGTTCTTACTCTGAAAGAAAAAAACTTCAGTAAAATATGAAAAAGCAATTAACTCATAGTATGAAATGTATAATGTTGGAAGGAAATAAGCTTTGGAGACATTTATTTTCATAGCTATATAAACAAACTATAGTCCCGTGTTATAGATACTTAGTACCCTGAAGGTATCATTAGTATTTCCCAGTTATACTCTATTGTATTTGAAAGAACAAAATATATGTTTAGAGACATATTCTTGAACTTTAGATGGTCTTGGAAAGCACTTTATCGGAATATGAAGGTTCTACTATATGTCACCTATAATTACCAAGAAGATGCAATGAAAATAAAACTTGACTGAAATTCAAAAAAATCTGGATTCTAGCTTTGATTTTCATACCAGTTAGATGTATTATTTTGTTCAGGCATTTGATCTTTCCAGGGTCTGGATGCTTTCTAGTTGAGGAGTAGAGTAGTAAATCCCGGTGATTTACTACTAACTCTGAGGTGCCATGCTTCCTCTGATGTTCTTGGTCAACAAAACAAACAAAACGGTGTCCCCATGTGTCTGCAGATGGCTGTATGTCACTGCAGCTACTTCTCACTTGACATGCTGGCAGCACTACAAGTAAAACACAGCGTTTCTGTGACTATGAGTATGAGATTGGGATCCATCTACTCCGTAAGCAGACTGGGTTCTCTCCTGTCTTCCACATGCCCTTAGAATGCCCTCCCACTGCCAAGCGAAACATGACATAAACAAGGATTTGAATATTAGCCTAAACTATAGAAAAGTTGTATGTGACTACAACTGTCTATGACTCCACCTACCCTGAAGTATTCATTGATGGGATTCCATCAATTAAATATATTTTGGTATTCAAGTATTCCTGTAGCTTCCCCCATTCATCCCTTTATCCTTGAGAATAGTACTTTGGCATTTCATCTGTGAATAAATGTAAGAATGGGGGAGATAATGGGTTTCATGACACAAATCATTTATGCTCTATATTTCTCTGTGACTTTTCGTAAAGAGAACTAAAGAGAGAAGCATCTCGAGCCGGTGTGAATGCCGTGCCTTCACCTAATCCGCAAGAGAGACTTCTAGATCAAAATCCATCATAAATCCATTACAAATTTTATAATGCTCCTTGATAGCTAAGATATTTAATCACTGAAATAGGGTGGGTTTTTGGTCAGGCTTCAGGGCCTATTCAGGTCTGACCCTCTCTGTGAAACTCGCCTGCCTTCCTAGAGGAGATTCAGTGGGTCTACTCTCTACTTGGTAGCCCACATAACATACAGGCATCCTAGCACCAGTTCCTTCCTCATGCTTCCTGTCTGTCTGTCTGTCATCTATCTGTCCTCTGTTTGCAAATATGATAGAGCAATGCACTGAGAACAGACTTGCTCATTTTTTTTTTCCTTAGAAAGCAGGAGCCACAGGGCATATAACAGGCCTCTAATAAATGCTTATTGAATAGACCTATCAGTCATGTTTCCCAGACTCTAGTTATATATACTATAAAATTCATTTTCCTCAAGTTCTGCAACAGATGATGGTACAACTTTGCCCAACAAGTTATTTTTCAAATTCAAGAGGAAGTAAGATTGTCTTTCCAAAAGAGAGAGAAAAATTTTATTTTAGCTAATATTTAGGGTAGTTAATATTCAGGAAGAGTTGAATTCATGCCAGGCTCCATCCTAAATTCTTTTTAAGTTTTTATTTAAATTCCAGTTAGTTAACATACAGTTGACATACATAACAATTTGGCAATTGATAATTTGGATTTGGAGGGAGGAGAGGAAGATGTTTGCAGAGTATGAGGAGCCTATGCTTGTCCTGTCCCAGGAACACAACTAGCTAACTATCACATCATCCTAAATACCGCAGAAATCGAGCTGGACAACTAAAGGGAGAATAGAGACCACACTGAAGAAGGTACAAAAGAAGGTACAAAGTGCGGAGACGTGGCTTAGGGGATAAAGAGATCATGGGTGCTGCAGAAGGGAGTGAGCCATGATAATGGAGAAAAGCAAGAAATAGAGGTGCACACAGGGAAAAGCACAAGGAGACTGTTCTAAATTCTTTACATATTTTAACTAATTTAATCCTTACTCAACCATATGTGAAAGATGTCATTATTATTTCCATTTTACAGATGAGGCACAGAAAGTCTAAGTAATTTCATCTAAGTCACACAGACATTGGCAGAGCCAGGATTCAAAGCTATTCAATTTTGTTTCAGTGTTCAAGTTCTTGACCATTATGCTATGATTTCCTGGAACTATATTCCATTTTTAGTCATGCAAAAATATATCTTTCACTCATATGTGGAATATAAGGAATAGCTCAGAGGACCACAAGGGAAGGCAGGGCAAATGGAATGGGAAGAAATCAGAGAGGGAGACAAACCATGGGAGACTCTTGACTTTAAGAAACAAACTCAGGGTTGAAGAAGGAAGGGCAGAAGGGGAGGGGGTAACTGGGTGATGGGCGGTAAGGAGGGCATGTGATCTGATCTGATCTGATGAGTACTAGATGTTAACGCAACTAATCAATCATTGAACACTACATCAAAAACTAATGATGATGATGATGGCTAATTGAATTTAAATTTAAAAACCTTTATTTTTCAAATTAATAAAGCTGATTTGTTTAATTATAGCAGTCAAGGGAATTCTTAACCAACTATACTAGTTGAAATACTCCCTTTGGCATTGTTTTTATTATTTACAAAGAAATAATTAGCTCTATAGGATAAGTGTAAAGGACTGCCCAATTAGAAAGAGATTGATTTTGTAGAAATCTCTGGCCACTGATTTGAGTTTGTAAGTCTGAGAGAGCGTACTACTTGGCTCTCTCACACAGTTCTATTGTAGCTAAGTTTGTTGAACCAATGAGCAAACTTGAGAAAGCTTTACAAATTTTTTTATGGTTGTCTGCTTGTGATTTTTTATTTTTCACATTGCCTCATTGACCCTCCAATTCTTTATTGACTGCTTAATGATCAGTGGGTTAAAGCCTCTGCCTTTGGCTCAGGTCATGATCCCAGGGTCCTGGGATCGAGCCCCGAATCGGGCTCTCTGCTCGGCGGGAAGCTTGCTTCCCCCTCTCTCTCTGCCTGCCTCTTTGCCTACTTGTGATCTCTGTCTGTCAAATAAATAAATAAAATCTTTATAAAAAATAAGAAGAACAGTAAAAATGTGATAATGTAGATTTCTGTGGTTGAAAAATTAAAACTGATCTGGAAAAAGAGTTTTAAAAAGCTAGTATCTGGGACTTCCTGTAATTCACACAATCAGATCACTCTATCACATTTCAGCAGGGAAACAAATATATTATAATATATAAAATATATTATAAATCTAAAGCTGATTTAAGAGATGAAAAACAAAGGTGGGGAGAAAATGTTGAAAGTAGACACATACCTGGCATCAAACCCTTTATTTTATTGTAAAACAAATTTTGAATCTGCTGCATCCAAACATCATTACAGTATGGGGCAAATAATGAATATGCATTTGTGCTGTAATTTTCATTGGAAAACAAAAGTCGTGTTAGTAAAGCTGTCAGGCTTGAGAGGCATTTCCTAAATTGTCAAAGGATTTCCTGTTGTTTCAACTTCAGCGTCTCTTTGGTAAATTCTGATTACTATAAATTATTTGAAGACATAACAGGATCAACAGTAGTTTTGTTAAATCTTTTTTAGTGAATGAGTTAAATTTTCATTACTTTGGTACTTTTTTTTAGCTTTTGAAATAATACAGTAATTTAAGTTACATTTATTATTTTTGTAATTACTTTCTATTAGTAAATGGAAATTTGTATTACTAGCCCAAAATATTATGTATTAAATTCCCACATATACTCTATTTCATACAGAAGCTACGTTACAAAGTGATCATCTGTGATGGATATTTCACTTTACAAATTATTGCCCCACTATTGGCAAGTACAGAGTATATTCTAAAAAGTTGAACTAGTATCTATTCTGAAAATGACATTTTTCAGAGGCTGATATATTAATTCTTAACTTTCTATATTTTAAAAAATATCTGATAATAGTACTTAAACTGCTATATCCGATAATAATAATATTTTCAAGATAGATTACACATATAGTGGTAGAACCAGTATATATTTGAGTATAATAGAATGATTTTCAGAAAATCCGAAAATGTAGTAGGGTATCATTCCAGAAAATTCTGGGCATCTACAGAAATAGGAAATATATGTGTTTCATAATACTTATTTATATTTATATTATGATATAAATGATATATATATTATTTACCTGTTGGCATTTTTCTCACCCTACTGATTTATCTGTACCTCTTGTTGTATGGCTCTTATAATATAGTCCATTTTACTTTTAGGTCCCTGGATTCTGCTTCTAAGTCTTTTCTGCCTCCTCCTCTACACAACCCTTCAGTATTGATATTCTTTTGTAGCTACAGCCCAGACATCTCTCCTGAACTTCTTTGCAGTTAGTTAATACAATATCTCCATCTTCATTTGAATAACTACTTTATCCTTTTCCTCTTTCAAAATAAAAAAGAGACTATGACATCTATGCTCCCCGGGCAATGCTCCCTATATTGGGTGGTAACACCACTAGCTATTTTGATACTTAAACCTGCAATGAAGAAATCATCCTTGTTTACTTCTTTTCTCTTATCCCTTCTAATTAATCACCAATAACTCTTTATTCTTTCTGTCAAACATTCTCACATCTGTCACATTTCTTTTATTTCCTGTGTTCTTTCCCTCCCTTCTAGGGGGCAGGTTCCTTAGAGAAGAATTCAGAGTAATATTGAGAGTACTGCTTTGCTGCATGCCTGCAAGTGCATCATAATTTCTATTTCTTCTCACCTCAGTCACCACCACGTAAGTGCTCCAGATTGTCCTTCTAGTGTCATCTCCACACCACCCTTGACAGCCACTCATCTGACCTTAGCACCCATACACTCTCCTTCACAAACTCACAACAACTCTTAGATTACACACTTAGATCAGAAATCACCTCAATATCTTTAACCTCCTCTTGAAATACCTTCTTCTCCTGGCCTCAGGTGAATTTCAGATATCAACTGGGGCAATTTCTTCCTTTTCCTAACTTGAAGTTGTTTCCTTTCTCACTTACCACAGGGTTTACGGGGCTACTTAGAATTCCTTACTTCCCATCATTACTTACAACCCGTTACTTTCACCTCATTTTTTGAGATTCATCCCTAAGGGTAAAATACCTTTTCCACTATTCATGCTGTCATCTATTTTTTTTTTCTTACCCAACTTATTCATTGAAGGCTAGAACTTACAGCTAATCGTTTTCCTCCTTCAACATTTTTCTTTATAATTTTAGTAAGTACAAATCTTATCCTCCGGCCTTTCATTTTTTTTGTTCTCTTTTCCAATGAACTTTTATCCATTCTATTGGGGCCATTGCTTTTTATGAACATATGCATAAACCCTGTTATTACCAGAAACTTTAAAACTAGATATCTAAAGCAATCTACTCTGAGATAAACAACTTCATTTTTATAGTGTTTCTATCAAATATGTGTACGCCTATACATCTTTGAGTTCTTTGAAATCTGTAGTGTTTAACTCCATTACTTTTTCAATATCCACCTGCTTCCGAGATCAGCCTCATTTCTATGGTCCATAGATAACATTTCTCTTTTGTAAATATTCTCAACTGGTTATTTTATTGTCCCTCTAACTTACTCATTTGGGAAAATAGGTCTGGATGAGACATACTATCCCCCTATTCTGTATCTGAACTAATTAATAACCATACAGGAAGTCACCCAACTGAGACCAGAACTTCTTGCTATGTGTTCTTTAATTAAAATTTCAACAATAATTTGAGATTTTTTTTATGGCACTCAGTTGGCCCAACAATCATATTACGTCTCAAACAGGCTGATTGTCCCACCACCTGAAATTACTTCAATACCATTGTTGCGGCAGAAATTGGTTTGCTTCCCCCCAAATCATTTTCTCTTTCTCCTAGAATCATAAGCTGACTATATTCTCCAGCAACCTTTTAGTTGGAGGTAATCATGTTCCTGAATTCTGGCCAACAGAACACAGCAGAAGGTATATCCATCACTTTCAGACCTGGCCATAAAAAAATCTTCTACATACAGTGCTTCTCTTACCTTATCTTCTGGCTGAATAGAAAAGCTCTATGAGTATCCAGAAGATGCTGAGGTTACAAGCTGGAAAGAAAAATGGGTCATAAGTGGCAGTGAAGAAGAGACCTGGCCTATCAGGAATACTCACACACCAGTTTTGTATACATCATAAAAATATATTTATCATGTTCAGCTGCTGAGAACTTTGGATTTGTTTTGTTATATTAACGCACATTATTTAACCAATGCCAAGGGTCTTTCTGTCTACTTTATGCTCAGGTAAGAACCTTGTGACAAAGTTTGTTAATGAAATTTAAAAACTAGAATCAAATTCCTTCCATTTTCTGCTCTAAACATGACCTGCTTTCATTGGTGCCCAGATTTTTCGTTCTTCTCTTTTCTTATGATGAATGACTAGACCTCTTTTGTGTCCAAGGACAATCACTCAGCCAGTGCTCTGGGTTCCACCCTTTACAACCTCTTCGAAGAACTATGGTCCTTCACTTAGTTATCTCTACTATCACCCGCAGCATCAAATTTTCTGGCTACATAGGATCTCTCATATCAGCATAGAAAAATGTTCTAGCTTCCTCTATTTTAATGAAAACCCCACTGTGAATCTACATTTCCTTCCAATTACAGCCTTTTCTAGGTCCCATTGCTCCAAACATTTTCAAATAGTTTTCTGTATTTACTCTCTCCCTTACAACTTTACTTCTGTGTACATTTTATAATATTTTGATAGTAGGGGGGAATTATAATTCATCTGAAAAAACACAAAGAAAAATAATCATTCTCATATCTACCACCCTAAATTAGTGCTAGTTAACATTACAAAATTATTGCTTTTGGGTTTTATGTTTTTTTTAATCACTTTGTTTCTGCAAAGTGATAAGTATGAATTATGCCAATTTTCAAATTTTGCAGAGATATTATAAAGGGAAAGATTTTTTTTTAAATCTTCAAATACCAGTCCCCTGGAATTGTCTTAACACAAAGAAAATGCATATATCCTATACATGTAAACAACTGTACAATTGATAGAAATATTTTTATAAAATGGACTATTACAGGTTGTATTTTAAATAAAATGTTTTATTTGAATTTGACTATGAATATTTTATACTGTATAAACTTTTGCAAACTTATGACTTATTTCTATAAAAGGAATAATTCCCACTGTTGCTTCCAGCTGGTTTTGTTCCACCTGTTTAATGTTTATTACTAGTCATCTTGGGCTTCTTTTGTGTTCCTCAGTTTTATCTTCCTCATACTTTGTTGAATTTCTTTGTCAAACATTATTTCTCCCAAGGAGGATGCGTAGATTGTGTTGTTCCTGATACTTTTCATGTTTGAGGATAGAGCCCTCAAATTGCCTTTATTTTTTTTTTAAGATTTTATTTATTTATTTGACAGAGAGAGAGAAAGCGAGGGAACACAAGCAGGGGGTGTGGGAGAGGGAGAAGCAGGCTCCCCACTGAGCAGGTCCATCCCAGGACTCTGGGATCATGGGCAGATGCTTAAACGACTGAGCCGCCCAGGCGCCCCCTCCCTGGTGCCTTTATACTTGGACTGATTTGGCTGGCCATAATATTAATGGGTCATACTTTCCTAAGAACATTGTGGAAACGGTGTATTCTGGCTTTGAAAGTTACTGAGGAGAACTTTGATGTGAGCCTGGTATTTCCCTGTTGTAGATGATTTGAATTCTAGATGTCCCCAAAAAAGACTTCTTTAAAACAACACTTAACTATCTGACTCAGCATATAGTTTGTTCTTGAGGTTTCTATATCAAAGTTTCCTGAAATATAGGATTTTCTTTAGATTTGCAGATTTAATTATTTATTTTGGGTAAGTTCTCTTATACTGAATTTTAAAATAATCTTCTGCTCTATTTTTAGGTTTTTCTACTCCAAGAACAAAAATTATATTTACGTTAGCTTATCTTGCTCTATCATCCATGCCCAATTGTTGCATTCTGTTTAAGCCCTTTTGTAACTACCGTGATTACTTCAAACACTTCCTCTATGTCAGCAATTTTATTTTTAGTTGTGTCATTTTTGTTCTTTGCTTCTAATTAATATATTAATTCTATTATGATAATTTAATCCTCACTTCCTCTTACAGTTGCAATTATTTTCAAACTACTTTTTATCTTACATTTGATCTTGGAGTTCTTATTTTACAGAAATAACATTTCTTAATTTCTTCTACAATGTGAAGCAATTGTGAATAATTGCCTTTTGTTCAAGTTATAATTTCCTATTGGATGAGCTCTTTTTCTTTCTTTCTCCTGCTTTAATATCTTAAGTTGTTTTGCCATATTGTGTTTGTTTAATTGCTGTGTTGGCTATTTCTTCTTCTTTCCCATTTTGGTTGTCCCCGTCTAGATACTCCATTTGCTTAGATAATTGTGAGACTAACTAAGCTATCTTTCTACAGTATCAAAGCCAGCTTTGCTTTATTTTCTCCCAGAGATATGGTGTGAAGGCTGGATAAATGGTCTGTATACATTTTTGTGGGGTAGGAAGCAGCACCTTTTGTGGAGGTGGTGGTGTCATTTGTAGCAGAGTCTCTGCTTTGTCCTTTATGAATTTTTTATGCATATTACCAAGGTTTACTCTTCCTAGTTTTAGACAAAGGTATATTGAGGTTCAGTGAATTTATACAAGTTGTAGGGCCTTTGTTAAAGAATAAAAAAAATTATGAATATAACATTAGGTGTAGTGACTTAAAAGGGACATATGTAGAGGCCCCTGGGTGACTTAGTTGGTTAAGTATCTGCCTTTGGCTCAGATCATGATCCCAGGGTCCTGGGATCGAGCCCCAACATTAGGCTCCTTGCTCAACAGGGAACCTGCTTCTCCCTCTCCTTTTCCCTCAGCCTGCCACTCCACCTATTTGTGTTCTGTCAAATAAATAAACTAAATCTTTTAAAAAAGGGAGGAGGTAATAATGTAAGAGAAGATAACCTGAGGCTTAAGTTTTATTAGCCTCCATTATTAAATGTGCCTTAATGAGGGGCATTTTGTAGCCATGTGACTCAAGATATTTTTCTTATGCAATGTATAGTCCTGATGTCTTCCTATCAGAGTTTTCTTCTTTGTTTCTTTCCTCACTTTACATCATTCTTTCTAGATGTCATTTCCTTCACTTCATTGTCATAAGAAGAAAAAAAGGATGTGCTCCCTTGCGTTGTTTAGTCCACATTTTGTGATATTGCTCAGCACTGTTTATGCAGATACCAGCATGTATTGGTCAGGGTCCTACAGAGAAACAGAACCAGTAAGACTATATTTATGCGTGTGTGTGTGTGTGTGTGTGTGTGTACACGCGCGCGTGTATTTATATGGGAGAGTATAGGAATTGGGTCATGTCCTTATGGAGGATGAAAAGTCCTAACATCTGCCATCTGTAAGCTGGAGAATGAGGAAAGACAGTGCTATAATTTAGTCTGAATACAAAAGCCTGAGAAATAATGTTTTACCGGGTACCTGGGCATTCCTTGGCCCAGTCAAACTGACAGGGAGGGATAACATCCATGCCCTTTACCCTTGTATAATGTCCTATACTTTTTCCTTCTCCAAGTTTACTAATTAAGGTTAGTATTGTTTGTCTGGCTACTATTTATAAATTTTGATGTGGGTTTTACTTTATTTGAGGAGATAAGAGTTAAGTTTTATGAGGAATTTCTCAGAGTAGAATTCTCTATTTACTCCTCAGTTCTTTCGGCTGCTTCCATCGCTTCTCTGCTCCCGTCAATGCTACAGTGACCTCCTCATAGAAGAGCAAACACTGCTTTAAACATAACTTTCTTGGTCTCTCAACATAATTTACTAAGATTTTAGCTTTTACTTGAAAGATTATCCTCTCTGGGCTTTCTTGAAACAACCTTTTCCTATTTCATTGCAAGCTATTTTGCTATCTTTGGTTAGATCCTTCTCCTATATTTCTGAAGGAAAGTTCTCCACAGAGTACAGTCTGGAGCGATCCTCTTTTTCTCAATACCCATTCATTCCCTGACTTAAGTATGAATTACATGTTGAAAATATTCAATATTCTATCTGCAGGATGAACTTCCACCTTGAGCTCCAGAAATGAATGTATATCTGCACTTGGATATTTTAGAGCTATCTACAACTCAAAAGTGAACAAAATAGAATTTTACTTACCCCTTGTTAAGTCTCTACCTTGCATTCTATATGAATTTCACATATCTGTAAATTTAAATAAATATTTGCACTCATCTATTTGCAGCTGAAAAATAAAGTTTATGTATTAAAAGACAAAATAATTCAACATAATAATATTCAATATTCAATATAATATTCAATATTCAACATAGTAATTCAAAATAATTCAACAGCTATTAATAAACATATATGTACATGCTACTGAGCCTAAGAAATATTAAGAGTTTTGAACTCCTTTGTGTGTCCATCTCTGATTCATTTCTTTCCTCCCTCTTGCATGTAATCACAGTCCTAACTTCTCTTGATTTTCCTTATGGCTATTACAAATATGTATGTATTGGAAAATAACTGTGTAATATATACATATATAGGGACGCCTGGGTGGCTCAGTTGGTTGATCGGCTGCCTTCGGCTCGGGTCATGATCCCAGCGTCCTGGGATCGAGTCCCACATCGGGCTCCTTGCTCAGCAGGGAGCCTGCTTCTCCCTCTGTCTCTGCCTGCCTCTCTGTCTGCCTGTGCTCTCTCTCTCTCTCTCTCTGACTAATAAATAAAATCTTAAAAAAAATAAAAATAAAAATAAATAAATAAATAATTATATAATACATGTGATTTATATAATCATATATATATTAGAAAAATTAATCAATAAAGTACAATAGTGAGATCTGAAGTTGACTGACGTATGTACAGAAATGCGATACATAACAGAGGTAGTATCAGAGGTCATAGGGATAAGACTACTGAATAAATGTCACTGGGACAATTAATTATGCACATGCAATATTCATACCCCTATATCACTGCATTAATACCAGTTATTTAAAATAATAAATACAACAAGGCATGGGGAATATAGGTGACATACATCAGAATAGGAAGATCAAAGAAAGATGTCATCCTCTTCCACATGGTGGCCATTCTCTGTTCCAGTCATAAAGGTAAATAAAGATATAAGAACTTTAAGAAGAGGAATATGGGTATTAAAAAAAGGGAAACCTTGAATCAAAACTGAAGAAAAATTTTTAAGTGAGAAAGACATGGCCAAAAATTAAAACCAGAGACTAAAATTAGGAAAAGTATAAGACTAAGCATTTAGTAAGTTAGAATAAAGCATTATTTAAAAGACAAATAGTAAAAGATTTTAAAAATAATGAAAGACTGAGATAAACTTGCTATGTGAAAAATAAAGTTTAACATTTTGAGAAAATGGAGTTAAGAGCTAACAGAAGACAATACAAACAGTAAAAAGACAGGTATGTGTATAATGGAAATATTTTTTTTTAGAAAGATTTCTTTTTTCTTTTTAAGATTTTATTTATTTATTTGACACAGAGAGAGATCACAAGTAGGCAGAGAGGCAGGCCGAGAGAGAGGGGGGAAACAGGCTTCTGCTGAGCAGAGCCCCTGATGTGGGGCTCGATCCCAGGACCCTGAGATCATGACCTGAGCCAAAGGCAGAGGCTTAACCCGCTGAGCCACCCAGGTGCCCTGGAAATATTTTTGAGGGCTATCTAGCTTCCTGGGGTGTAATGTGATCTGTGCATTTCACCATCACCATGTTCACTTTGATGATCTGAGGAACAGAGAATGATTAATTGTTGTTATTTCTTATTCTAGTGCAGACCACAGAAATCTGTTTTATTTCTGGTATACTTCCATTCTTATATTATTTTTTACACTTCTTCCCCCCTTAGAAGAGAAGCTTCAGTATATCTGTTGACTTCGAGTCTTCAAAGTGTTAAGACTGTTTTCATCTACAAATGAAACCCATGCCATACTCAGGGAACTCTTACAGCACACTAAACATAATTGGGGTATTTTCTCCTCAACACTCAAGAGCAAGAAGTATCACATCACTATTATTATTTAAAAGCAAATGAAAGTTGACTTAGATTCCCAGTTATGAAAGGTTTGGATCTTTCTGTCACTCTACAGAAGAATGCTTGTGGTTTACAAGGTGCTTAGAACACTTTCTCATGCCACGTGAATTCCCATCATTGCTTTTCTCCTTCCAGTGCTCAACCAAAGGCTGCCTTCTTTTCCCATTTCTGTCAAGTGATGATGATGCTTCTGAGAGGCTCAGATATGAGTCTCACTCACAGCACACTTAGCCACAAAGAAATTTGCTGCTACTCTCAAGGGCTTATGTTTAGGAGTCACACTTTACAAGTGTCCTCTCTCCACCCCTCTTCTGGCCTCCTGAGAACAACCAGGGGCTGAATAAATGGTGCTAAACCTACAAAACCTCTTCCCTTCCTCATCTCAGCAAAGATTTAAAGCATTGCCTTTCAGGTCTACCCCCACCCCCCATGCTCCACAGCCTTGCACAATTTGGTCCCCTCCCTCTGCCTGCACTCTCCCTGCCAAGTGAAATCCAGATGATGGAGAGTTGCCATCTCATGGGTAAAAGATCTTCTGTCTGGATTCCCAAAACACAAAATATTAGCCCCTAAGAAAAGAGAATTAAAAAGAAAAACAACAAAAATACCATACCTTTCCTTCTTTCAGTCTCTTACTGCAGTAAAATCAACATCCTGAGGAAGAATTTCTATATGAACATGATTGATTGATAGTCTATCTGCATCTTTCTTTTATTTTGTCCCCTAGTATTGTACTTGGTCAATCCACGTGTGTGGCTCTCAGTGCCAATGTTCCAAGACATTTTATTTCTGCAATTGCTCAGACACTGTCACCTGTGTTTCTATGGTTCTAGCTGCTCTGGACACTATTGGAATTAGTGACCCCATCTGCTCCTTCACTGTGCAGTCTGCTTGAAGTTCTCCTGTCTTTTGCCTTTGACAAGTATAAGATTCTTTCTCTTTGTCTATGTCTTCACTTTGAATGTTTTCTTTGCTCTCTTCTATATTTTCTCCTTCTTAAGAAAAAAAAATGAGAGGAATAGTGTGATTCGACCTGTCTTTTAGATGAAAGAAAGGAGCTTTCAGGTTGACTTTGACCCCAAGCCTTCTTTGATACCTCTTGAATTGCAGTATCAAACAGCATCTCCATTCTCCACTCCATCTGAAATGGCACAAAACCTGACAGCCTGTTTCCTGCCCACTTCCCCATGGGCTACATTGATAGATTCTAGCATGCCTCCATATATAGCCAAATCATGAAAAGATCTCAATTAGAAACCTAGATTCATCAAGGAAAGCTTGATTTCATTAGCTGATTCTGTTCTCTTCATACACACACACACACACACACTGATGGCAATGTTTCTTGTTAGCAATGGACTGAGCTCTGACAGAGTCTGACAAAACTCAGGTTGGGCTTCTATTGTCTGTCTTATGTCACCTATTCTTAGGTTTTTCATTCTTCCATAGTAGAAGAAAAATAGAGGAGAAAAAAGAAAAAAAAGGAATTTATCTCCTTGGGTTTAGGAATTACCTAAAACTTTAAAATTTTTGTTTTTGTACACTGTAATAATTTTCTGGGTGAATAAATTATCATTTAATTCAGACAATATTTTCTTCCATAGACTTTTGCACTACAATCTGTTTTCTGACAAGTGTTTAAATTTAAACTCAATGACACACTCCAATCAATCATCTGCATAGCCCTCTACTCAAAGAAGTTACTATTCTTTTATTCTTTAGAAAGATTTAAATGAAACTTTTCAATTTCTCTAAAATTCTTTAAAATCTAGAGTCCAAAAGGGAGGGTGAGTCTTGGGGTGAGTCTGAAAATCAATTATCAGTTGGTAATTTCTTTTCTCTAAGTCACAAAACTGTTACCTGAAACTGTCTTACATTAGAATGCGCTACCCTGAAACACAAGTTAGTACAGCTTTCATGCTCACAGACCATTGCTATTTTTGTAATTGCATAGAGCAAACAATGGCCATCATGTTGCTTTCTGGCAGTTGACATGGAAGTTTCTTTTCCTAAGAAACCACTAAAAATTCTTCCAATGCAAGCTGAAATGAGATGGTCCAGTGTATAACTAAACTTTGAGAAAATTATTTAGCTGTCTGACTGCATGGTAAACACAGACATTCTTGGATAGCACCTTTGTGTTCTTATTCTATTAGCACTATTTTTGAAGTTTCTGACCTTCAATGTCAGAGAAAGTTCTCTTGATGTTAGTCTTTGATCTATGAGCACTGAAATTCAGATGGAGAATACAGCATACATCTAGCTTGAGAGTAGCAAAGATATAATTTTGAAAACTTTTGCTATTCTTGGCTAAACATTTTACTTCCAAAATGTAATTCACTGGAAATTAAATATGAAATATGTTAGTAGTAAATAGTATTGAAGGAAGACTATATTTTATACTTCTTTAATATAGCTCAGTTATGATACTCTATGAAACTCTAAAGTGGTATTATTTTTTTTGCTGTTTCATTATATACAGTGAATGACTTTCTTAACCCTTGTCTCTGCCCACTATGTAGCTTTATCGCCTTAACTCAAACAAGACATGACATGACTTCATCTCTTTGCATAAGACAACACTGCATCCTTTTGTTGTAGAGAGGTTCAAAAAGTTAGCCACACTAAATATGATTTTGGTTGTTATTATATAACAAATGCCACAACCTATATTGACAGCAGAGTCACATCTCTGTTCTGCAGATAGAAAATGAGAGAATTGGAACTTGCTGTGCTAAACTGCTGAGATCACCATCATGCATTATTAATTAAAATAAATAAGAAATAAAAGAAAAAATGACTTTTGCTCCTACTATCTGAAAGGTCTGTAGTGCATTATCTAGTCTTCAATTCATTTTACCACACCATGCACCCAGACTCATACTATATGGGTAACAAAATTCTCTCTATGACCTTGTCACTTCACATTTTCATACCCCCCCCCACCCTGGTCTGTCTCATATTCACTAGAAATGCACTTCCCTGAATCTTAGATTCATGATCACAAAGCCTTGGAATAAAAACAAAGCTCCTGTCATTAATGGGTTTTTTCAAAATAACTGAAAATAATGTGAGTGAATCTGTCACTTGGAAAACTTAGACTGAGTTCCATATTTTGTTGGGTGACCTTGGAACAAATACTTAAGCTATGTCTACTAGATTCCAAAGTAGAAAACTGAGGTGATCAATTGAGCAAAATAGCAAATTTTAAAAGAATAAAGAGAAAGAAATAAAGACATAGAAAGAGAAGAAAGAAAAGAAAGAAAGAGAGAAAGCAAAAAAGGAAAAGGAAAGGGAGAGAGGTCAGGTGGGAGGATGGGAAAAAATCAGCTTACTAAGAAAGTCAATTATGTTTAGTGAATTTACTAGGTATTAGACTGAAATAATGAGTCTTAATTAAGAAATAAACAAGCCTTAATTTTCCTTTGGGTCTTTGGTGACTTTTCTGAAAATTCACTGACATGTCTTTTTTTAAAAGGAGGAGCCTAATTTCCCTTCCCTTGAATGCAGGCTGGTTTGTGACCCATTTTTAATGAATAGAGTGTGATAAAGATCAAGGTTGGGCCCTCAAAAGAATAGCTTTTGTCTGTCCCTAGCTCTTTTGTCACTCATAGGTAAGCCAATTGCCATATTGTGAGGACACTCAAGCTGTCCTGAGAAAGGGTTATGTGGAGGCAGCTCTCAAAAACAGCAGCATCAACTTTCCAGTCACTTTGGTGAGCTACTGTGGAATTGGGTACTTCTGCTTCAGCTGAGCATTCAGATTTCAAGCTTAAGCAACATCACCTCACAACATCACGAGAAACCTCAAGCAAGAACTGCCTACCGAAGCTGTTCTTGAATTCATGATTCTTATGAATTGTGAGAGATAAACAATGTTCATTGGTCTTTAAAGTCATTAAAATGGGGGGCACCTGGGTGGCTCAGTGGGTTAAAACCTCTGCCTTTGGCTCAGGTCATGATCCCAGGGTCCTGGGATAGAACCCTGCATCGGGCTCTCTGCTTGGCAGGGAGCCTGCTTCCCTTCCTCTCTCTGTTTGCCTGCCTCTCTGCCTCCTTGTGATCTCTGTCAAATAAATAAATAAAATCTGTAAAAAAAAATAAATAAATAAAGTCATTAAAATTGGGGGGAACCAAACAAGGACACTATAAGAAAACTAAGCACCAATATCCCTGACAAACATAGCTGCAAAATCTTCAATAAAATATTAGCAAACTGAATCTAACAGTACATCAAAAGGAGCACACACTACGATCAAGTGGAATTTATTTCAGGGATGCAAAGCATGGTCAAGATCTGAAAAATCAGTGGGAGGCACCATATTAACAAAATGAAGGATAGAATACACATGATCTCAAAAGATGGGGGAAAAAGTTTAATAAAATGTAATATCCTTTTATGATAAAAACTCACAGCAAACTTGGTATAGAGGATATATAAGTCAAAATAATTAAGGCCATGATGACCAGCTTACAGCTAACATCACATTTAATGGTGAAAAGCTAAAAGCTTCTCCTCTAACATCAGGAACAAGACAAGGATATCCATCTACTCACAGCACATTTATTCAACATAGTATTGGAAGTCATAGTAACAGCAGTGGATAATATTAATATTTTTATTCTTTAGCATTTACTCTGAGTTATAGATGGACATAAATGTCATTTATTTTTTATACATTCTACTATAAACTTGGGTCTTCCTGTATTTCTTCACTTACATTGAAAAAAATGTAATGGAAACAAATATGAGTTAATATTAAAGAAGGCTTTTGAATGTGATGGACTAAGAAAGCTCAAGAACAGAGCTTATTTCATACCTGCCACATGATGTGGATGAAGAATAAAATGCTATAACCACATTTTTTTCCAGAAATAATTTTTGGGTTTTGTTTTTTTCATTTGGCATTATACCATTTTTTTCTTTCATTTATATCATCCATTATTTCTTCTATCATTCTTTCCTAGAATTTATGCTGATTAAATATTAGGAAATCTGTTATACTCTTGATTATTAAGTATCTTGAAAATGGTTGGGAAAGAGAAATACCTGGAAGAAAGCCATTCTTTGCCTGGGATTGGTGAAAGATAATAAATTTTACCATTTTTTTGTATGGTATAGGCTTTCATTTGTTTCATTTGCTTTCTAAAGCCAAAGCAGTGTTTATTTACTCTTACTTATTGGATTTTCCAATTTTCAACTACATAAACAAGTGTAGTTTTCAAGTACCTTACGCAAAGTATAAAGGAAAGTTAGTATATAAAAATATTTATTATTTGTCTTGTCACTAGATTAACATATTAGAATTTTAGAGCCAGGACATTAAGACTTCTCTGGTTCTGACCCTTTCACTTTAGATATAGAAAAAAACCAAAGCACAACAGGTTTGAGTAAATAGTGGGGGAGTAACACTAGAACTCAAGTCTAACAGAGTGTTCTTTCTACTTTATCTTCTCACTGCTTGCTTTGGATATATTTTTAACAACTTACCAAATATATATTTGATACCAGAACTACTGTCTTGTTCTCAAAAATCTCATACCATTGTTTTACCGCCCATCAGCCTAGGCTAGTGGAACACAAGCTTTACTCTATTGTAAAGACATCCTGGAGCTACAAAAGTAAAAGTGGTTCACAAAGCCCAGAGGCTGTTCCAAACCAGTGCCCTTGAATCCATCACCTACATTACTAGCACGTAGTTCCAGGTGAATCATTAATACAACTGAACTGTGGTCTGCTTCAGTAATATCTGCAAACATACAGGTTCTTTCTCCTCCACAACAATTTTCTTGGCTACGTAAAGCAAGTACTAAAGCATGGAATATGAACACATTGGGTTGTTCCATTCACAGTCGGTCACCAGCAAAATTCACGTTCACGTTCTTTATGTCCTTGCTCTATGTTCAAACCTGCCTCTTCCCTAAAGATGCAGCTTTCCCTGCTGTCACCTCATGTGCCACAAGTCTGCTCCTTAACACACTGCATGTTCCTCTCCAGAAGCATAGTAGGCCTTCTTGCTCCTCATTAGGGATTGCAGACATTCCTGTTCTCTACTCTTTAAAAAGTATCCAGTGTTGACTCTTCAGCTCCATGTCCTGAGACTATCCTTGCCAGTATCCATGCTTCCTGCAGTTGGCTGCTGGCTCTTATGTTTCTTTCGTTCCTTGAGAAGTTTGCCTCCTGGTTCATGGTCACTCTCCAGCACTACTCCTGCCAGAATTCTAAAGAATTTTAACCTGTACCTAGTTGATTCTTATGTTTGCCTATAGTTCTTTGGTCTTCTTCTAATGCCTCTGTCCCCTACTTATTCTTAAGGTCACACCTACAATTTATCATTACTGGTAACTGTAGTTCTTCCGAATTTCATTCACAAGCATCCTTACCTCCAACAACTACATCCCAGCTTTCCAGTTTACTGGGTCTAAAATCCCAACTCCAATACTCTCTTTAACTAATGGGTTCTACAATCCATTGACTATACCACCTCATATTACCCCCACACCCATCCTCATATTTCTTTCTCCCTCCATATTCTGCTTGAATTCCATGTTTACTCATTATAACCACTCCTGATCCCTACCCCTAACTCCCCCAACTTGCATTCATTTTACTCTACTGTCTTGGCAATGCCTACGTGCATCCTGTTTATACCTAGCTTGTCTCCCTTTCCACTCCTGCCCAGACAGTGCAGCTGAACGTACTGGAGAAAAACACACATCACTTTAAATATAACCACAAAGATCAAGTGAGGTTTTAACGATGTCTGGAATTCACACTGTTTGCCCAGAATAGTTTCTCTCCCCTTTTCCTTGATGACTATTTCAAATCATCTTTTCTCTCCTCAAATCTTCAACACTTAGGCTTTCATGCTAATTCTCAGTCCGTGACCTAGCATACTACTTTTGTGAGGAAGCTGAAGCAATAAGATTTCAGGAAGTTCCAACAAATACACCCACCGACCTCTCTGCACCTATGCCTGTGCAGTGACCAACTCTTCCACTTGTGAGCCAGTTTCTAAACCACTCAGGCTCACCGCATCCACAAATCTCCCTGGGCTCCATCATTTAGCCCCCTTTTCTACTGAGATTTTCTCAGAAACAAAAAATTCTCAAGTTGGGGAGCCTGGTTGGCTTATTCAGTTGAGCGTCTGACTCCTGGTTTTGGATCAGGTTATGATCTCAGGCTTGTGGGACTGAGTCCTGCATCAGGCTCCATGGTCAGTGGGGAATCTGCTTGAGATTCTCTGACTCACCCTCTGCCCCCCTTTCTCTCTCTCTCTTCCTAAAATAAATAAAATACATCTTTTTAAAAAATTCTCAAGTATCTCCCACCCTGCAGCAATTCTCCTTGGATTTCTCTCCTTTTCACAGTTACTACATCAGATTTTGTCTTTACTTTAAAGAAAAAGTTCTCAATTGTCCTAACACTCTCCTGATTATTTTCTTTCACTCTACCTTGAACATACCACATTGAGGTTTCCATGCTTCCAATTTCACTGGAATTATTCTTTTCAATGTCACTAATGACCTCTGCCTTGATTTTCTTAGTCCTCATCTACTGACCTATCAAAAGCATTTGACAACTAGTGGGTCTCTCGTCCTTAGAACACTGTCTTCACTTGGCTCCCAGGCTGCCTCTTGTAGCATGCTTTTTCTTCTGAGTGGTAAGTTGCTCATTGTCAAGCTTTTTTGCCACTATCTCTGTACTTGCCTAATTCTAAAATTGGAATGTTTAGGGCTCAATTTTAGATCTTTTACCTTTTATTCCACACTTATTAAAAATAAAATCTCAACTTTAAAAATCATTTAAATCTTGACAATTATAAGCCCAGACCTTATTCCTGAACTCCCACCTTGAACAACTGCCTACTTGACATTTTCACCTGGTTATCTTGTAGTCTAATGGGCCCCTTAAAGTTAACATATTACAAAATGAACTCTTCATTTTGAATCTTCCCAAGGCAGATTTTTTCCAACTGTCTTTCTTATCACTTGAAGGCAATGCCATTCTTTCAGTTGCTTATGACAAAGTCTTTAAGCATCCTCTTTCTCTTCTACCCTAATCCAATCAATCAGTAAGCCCTTTCAGCTCTACCTTCAAAATGTATCTGGAATCTGATCATTTTATACCACCCCTTTTTAAAATTTTTTACCACTCTAGTGCTACTCTACTTACCCAAATTAATGCTCAAGCTTCCCTCTCGAGTCACCCACCATCTAGCATGAGCCCCTTCACTCTATTTTCATCAAAAATGTTAGCGCGTAGCTCATAATTCAGATTAGATCAACTCACAGCTCATGATCCCTCTGTGACTTCCCACATCACTCCATGCACAAGCCAAGTTACTGGAAAAGATCCGGACTCCTGTTAAAACCTCTGGCCTCACCTGTTACAATCCCCCTTTCTTCATCTTATTTCAGTCATACTGACCTCCTTTCTCTTTCCAAACAAACCACACATGTTCCTTCAAGGTGGTCTATATGCTGGCTATTTCCTTTGATCACAATGCTCTTCCTTTGAGGAACCCAGGCCACCTTTTACTTCCACCATATCTTTGCTTGAATATCACTACTCTATGAAGTCTTTTGGCAACTCTTTTTAAAACTGCACCCTCTAGGTACCCATTATTATCCTTCCCTTTTATTTTTCAATGGATCCTCTATTATACTATGCAATTATACAGTTCATTTATGACCTGTATTCAGTCACTATAAACTAAAAGCCCTGTAAAAGTAGGGACTTTACTTAACTCACAGCTCTATTTCCAGCACCTGGTACAGAGAATAAATATTAATGGTATTTATATTATTAATTATATTATACAAAGTAATAAAGTAATTGAGTTGATGTTGCAAAGAGTTATGTTTCTTTTATATTCATGATGATAGGAGCAATATATACTAAAAGAGAATGTTCCTTTTATCCTTTAGGGGTGTTTAATGTGGGTGGTTCATAGCACAGAGCACAGATGACTAAGAACAGGAAGTACAGAATCTTCTCAGACTGGATAAATATGGCAGGCCAGCACCAAAGTGGTTAAGAGGAGATACATGAGGACAATTAGTATAGGAAAGAAAAATGTCCTTTCTGTGGCTTCAGAGTTAAAGCTATGATTGAATAAATTCAAGTACTCACATAGTGGGAAGCATCAAGGAATGGAAGATTATTTTCTGAGCTACACATATGTCCAGTAATTCAGACCAATCAAAAAGGACAGTCATATGGATATTTAAAAATAAACAAGCAGGAGTTGCTACCTTTTCCATCAGGTATAAGGATTAGCAATTATTGATGGGGCTATTTTCACACGTCATTACACACATTCCCTTATTTGACCCTCACAACACTTGGAAAAAGGCAAAGACTCATTTCAATTTTAGAGAAATGATGTTTAGCGGTTGTGTGTCAGGCCCAATGTCATGTGACTTCAAATGAGTAGAGCCAGTGCTCTTTGCCAGTCTCCTACTTCGAAACATTTCCCTTTGCATATCCCAGGCACTTTGGTTGGGCTGAATCTATGCTGAAGACGGCCTCTGTCTATGTTGCATGATGTTCCTGTAAAGCCTTTGATTTGGGACTTTCTGTTCCAAGGGACCAAAAGGGTGATTAATGTGGACAGACTCTCTCAGTGAGTCTGGGCTCCACAACTGTTCAAGATGAGGTATGGTTGCTGTATTAATCATCTGCTATGTATAACAATGTCTCCCCAAACAGTGGCTTAAAATGGTAATATCATCAATAATATCAGTATTTTAGTCTCTGTTTTGCAGGGATCTTGGAGCAGCATTGTTGGTTCTGACTTGATGTCTTTGATGAGGTTCTAGTTGAAAATATCTGGAATTATCTAAAAATCTGATCGGAGCTGACAGATCTCCTTCAAGTCTATTCTTCCAACTCACCTTAGCTGGCAAATTTTTGCCAGCTCTTGCCAAGTGGCCTCATTTTCTCGGCACACTACTTTTCCATAGGGCTGCTTGGGTATCTTTCTATAATTACAACTGGCTTCCCCCCAGGAATGAGCAGTCCCAGAGAGCAAGATGAAAGTCTCAATGTCCTTTATTACTAGCCTTAGATACCACATTCCATTCTATCATTTCTGCAGTATTCTGTTGATTACACAAGTCATCCCTACTCAACGAGGAGGGCACAACACAGGGGTGTGAACACCATCAGACAAGAATGATCAGGGGCCACTGGGGAGGCTGGCCACTACAGCTGTCCACCAGACATCCAAATCTCACATTTTTAGTAAAAACATCTTATGTTTGAGAAGATTCCTATGAATGCTGAGTCCTAGATAAATGGACTTTTCTAATGTTATTTTTAAAAAGTCATTCTAACTTGGCTCTTTATGGTAAAAAAAAAAAAAAGTTTTCAATTCAGACTTTCTTCTCTGCATTCAAAATACCCCTCAGCATTTAATTCTTCAGGAAGCTTGGCCAGATCAATCAGCATAAGAGCAAAATAGAAGATAGGATCTCTTTACTCACATGATAATAAAACATCGATTACTGGCACTCCAAGAGTAGTAATGGTTGCATAATTCTCATTAATTTAACATTAGATATCTAGCAAACATTACCTCATCATATAGGTCCTGTTGCTATAGCAATGTTACTTCCACTGTTTTCTAATCCACTTAAATGTATTTTTGAGTGGAAATAGTGGCAAAAGCCAAGTAATCTACAGATTTGTAATGTAATTTTTTAGGTTGGAAGTCAAAGCATACATGACCCACCTGAACTGAATCGATTACACCAAGAATTTTATCACTCTCAGAGTTATTTGTTAACAGATAAGAATATAATTATCTACATTAGTAAAAAAAGTGCTCAAAATGGAATAAAAATACACAATAATTTACAAGTACCATATAAAGAGCATAATAACCTAGTCCAACATTTGACCCAATAATCCCCCTTTCACATGAGCAACAGGTAGTTTTCTAGATCTATCATTCAGCAAACTTGTTCTGTCAAGAGCACAACAGCAAATATTTTAGATCTGTGGGCCAGTCTTCCACAACTCTTCAAATGTGCTCTTGTAGTATGCAAACAGCCATATGCAATATGTAAATTATTGAGCATGTTTGTGTTCAGTACAAGTTTATTTACAAAACAAAACAAAAACCAAAAACCAAAAACAGGCAGCTAGCTGGATTTGACCAATGAGCCATAGTCTCCCAACCCCAGATTTAGACTATGAATCATAAACTGACAATCCAGGCCTAAATATGAACAGGACCGTAGTTTCTTTCAGTGCTACTGAGTCCATGTTTTTGTTTTTGTTTTTTGTGGTTTGGGGGGTTTTAAGAATGAAATGCATGAAGCAAACATGTTCTTAGAAATCCAGTGAACTTGGACTCTGCTGTTTCAAATGCACTCAGCTTTTAAACAATTATGTTTGCTGTGCATGTCTAAATGCATTTCAGTCCAACTCATATTTGGCTTGAATGCTTTCTCTGCCAGGGATCTCGGCACTTCTCAAGGTAACTCTTAACAAATTGAACATATTTAAATGAATTAGTCACTACACTTTCTCTACTCCCTTAGTATACTCTACTACTTTACCACCTGTTATTAATTTTTAACCTTGTAAATATGGGTTTCTTCTACTTGATTGAAAACAAACTTTGAGAATTGTTGTTGTTGTCTTTCATGTGTTTTGTGTCCTCGTATCTAGCACATTGTGCAGCATCTAACAAATGTTTCAGATATTTTTGCTTTTGTTGAATTGAGTCTCAAAGTTCCTTATCTTTTCCCCTTGTAATTTTCTTGTATGGGCCTCTCCTGCTGTCGGATGATTGCTTTTAATTTCATTTCCATATATGTGACTATCTTTTTGTTTTCTTTGAAGCTTAATAAATTCAGATTCAGTAATTCTCACACGGCATGGTCTTTGGACTTTTCATTACTTTCTTTGTCCATCAATACATGTGTTCCATTTATCGACTTTCCTCATAAGATGCCATGCCCACAGTAGCATATATTGTTCAGTAAATCTTTATCTGGCATTTGCTGCATGGTACTACGCTGGCCGAGGCACTAGTAAGCCCCATGCCTAACCGGGAACCAGTACAGGTGGTGCTTTTTATTATTCTTTTCCCTTTCCCTTATGTATGTTCATAGGTTATTGTAAGTGTTCTGAAATGTAGATAGGGATGGAGGTCCCTTCATTTCTCAACACTCTTTATACACAATCCTCACCTTTTGGTCTCTCCACTGATCTTCATAGTGTTTCAAATGCAATGATAGAGGCTCTAGAAAATTTATTTAGAGGGGCACCTGGGTGGCTCAGTGGGTTAAAGCCTCTGCCTTCAGCTCAGGTCATGATCCCAGG
>ML103124.1:50116-64549 GCA_003697995.1 Taxidea taxus jeffersonii
TTTTTTTTTTTTTTTTTAGCTTCCTGGAAATATAACAGACATATATCACACTATGTAAACTTCAAGTGTATAATGTGTTGATTTGATACATATCGCCAAGCGGTTCCACAGCATGGGTTTAGCTGACAACTTCATCCCATCAAGCAATTACAATTTCTTTTTTGCGGTGAGAACAATTAGGATTTCGTCTCTCAGCGACTTTGAAATACATACTAGGGTACTGGTGTTATAATTACCATTCTGTACATTAGATCCCCAGAATTCATCTTATAACTGGAAGTTTGTACTCTTTGACCAACAAGAGATAAGACTTCTTAAAATAGGGACCTCTTTCAGTGTATTTTTTGTCTATTTTTGACTTAAATTCAGCCTGGCAAATGAAGAGTTTGTCAGATGCTACTGGAACTCTTTTGGAATATGAATGAAATAAGACTCCTTCATCTGTAACACCCATAACTGACAGATTACTCTTCAGAATATGTTGAGATAATTTCTGCAGGTCCATAGGAAAGCACTGAGCATCAGCTTGAGTATATGACAATAAGGGTAAGATTATACAGTTAACAGGGAAATCTGCATGACCAGCACACCTTCTTTGTAATCATGGAAGCCCTGTAACAACTATGTGGATCTGCATAGTTACTTATGATAACATCTCATGTTTAGCTTGTTTCTCACTCCCTAGGTATTTGTGTATAAGAATCTGATGCTAAAATTTGTGTTACTGATGTTCTTCTCAGCGGTTTCTGTACAAGTTAGCCTGTTTTTTCTTTTTTCCTGTGCATTTCTTTTTTGATGAATTTTTATTCCAGCCACCAAATTTTATTTAAATCTCTGTTCTAATCCTAAACATGCATTTCTAATTACTCTATTTCCCTTCTAAACTCCTAATTCCCCCTAACAATAAAGTTTGAAAGCATCAGCTATGCCCACATGACTGTTATTTCTTAACACTGAAAGGTGTTAGATGTGTTTTGACTGTCTTCTGTAAACATTACAGCATGTATCATTGTAGAAACTCAACAAATATTTGACCAATTCAATTTAAATGTATTATATACATTCGATATTGCCATGAGATCACCAAAGGAGGCATCAGATAGAGGGGTTGAAATATACCACAGAGATAGACGATATTTTTCTATTAGACAGGTTACACTTGAACTCTTGAACAGCATTCATCATTGATCATTGGGTATTTCACAAGGTTCTCTAATTATGTGAGAATTATTTACCTCTACCATCACTTAGGAGTCATTCTTTTCACTTGGGTTCTCTGGTTTCCCAAAGCCTAGTTCACAGTTTTTCAAATTAATATTAATGGATCATGAAACCAATTCATGACTACCAATGTTTTAATGAAGTAATAGGATGTTAGCATGTCTCCTTCACCACTCTCCCCCACCAAAAAAAGTGTCAATTCAGGTTTGAGTATATGTGCAAGTGGTTTATTTATAATTTGATCTGAAGTAGTAGTAGTCAAGGACTAAGAGTAGTAAGATGGGAGATGAAGAACAAACCACAAGGGTGTTATTCTGATCATCACCACGGGCATCCAGGGCCAGATCCCTCTGATGTAGTTCTAGAACATTAGGAGTCATGTGCCTCAGAAGAAAAATGAGAGAGGACAGTATTTTTCCAATGGTTCCTTTCCCTAATCCTCAAGGATTGCTCCAAAAATGTGTTACCTTATAATTTTTTTTGTATGCTTCTCAGAGCAATTGATGGCATTTCCATCTAGTCCCAAGCAGAGGTGATTGAGAAGCCCCAAGCCAGAATCCAAGAAATACCCAATGCAGCTGAGGCACATACTATGATCTGGATAGACAGCAAAGATTACAATTAGTATTTGGAGCACAAAAGTTGTCCCAACACACATGATGAATAGGATGACAGGAGATGACATCCATCAGGATGGGTTAGAAAATCCCAGAATAGGGGCGCCTGGGTGGCTCAGTGGGTTAAGCCTCTGTCTTCGGCTTAGGTCATGATCTCAGAGTCCTGGTATGGAGGCCCACAACTGGGCTCTCTGCTCAGAAGCAGGGAGCCTGCTTCCTCCTCTCTCTCTCTCTCTGCCTGCCTCTCTGCCTATTTGTGATCTCGCTCTGTCAAATAAATAAATAAAATCTTAAAAAAAAAGAAAATCCCAGAATAAATCCCTCTTACTCCTGGTGTTGTTTCATGAAAATTCTATTTCAGTTCTTGCTCTTCACAGGCACAGGTGTACGTGTGCTCCCACTTGTGTGACTAGATGAAGTAAAATCTATTTCTTGGCTCTGCTCTATGGTCAAAAGCTTGAAAGCCACTTGTGACATGTCCTCTTCTTGCACATACTGCTCTACTCTGACCTCCTGTCTAGGATTCCTCTTGTTTTCCTCTCCACTTCCTCTAATCATTTGGATTTAACCATAATGGTCTCCAATAAAGATAATCATACAGAACATTTCCTCAGCATTGTTCAGCTTTCTTCTATTATTTATAATGGAGTATTTGTAGTTTGATTATCTTGAATCAGGTACAAATATTATTTGGACTGGAGGGTGGTTTACTCAGGAAGTTGGGCAAAAGCTATATATTATACTTTGTTTATAGCTGAGGAACAATGGTTGCCCTTTGAAATACACTTAGGAAGAAAAACATCTAATGGTGTGGCAATGAATTAAATTGTTAAAAAATTAAACATCTGGACTTTAAAATCCATTTCCATGAAATGAATCCCATTTTATGTACATGTTTGATGCCCAAGGAGAAAATACAAGCAAAATGAAGTTTAGAGACCTACATATGTGGCACAATTCTTTAAAAAATAGTGAGTTCTGATTATTACATGATCTTCTCTGATATTCCTCTTCAAGCTATGGTTCTTGGCTACTGCTAGGATAGTTTCCAGAGGTAAAATGTTTGAGCCTAAAGGAAAATCAACAAGGTTGATCTTTTAACTATTATGGCATTCATGTTGAAAGAGTACATGAGGGTGTATGAATTGATATCTTTGCATTAATTATTCAGAAGTCCCACTATTTTTTTGGTTGATGAGGAATAAAGCCTTTTTCAGCAAGATGTTCTTCATGGCCTTCTTCAGGGAAATGCCATAATGTTAGGGAAGTATGCAGTAGAGGATGGAAGTTTGTATTTCAAGCTTAACATTTGATATTATTGGTAATGCAGCCACTGTCAAGCCGGCTAAGAAGGTCACTTGTGAATTTTAAATTTTCAGTCTTACAAAATAAAGATAAATGTACATATATTTTAAGTATCACCTCATCTTTGTTTGGTTTAGGGCACTGGATTTGCTTTGAGAATCTTCTCTCCCTCTCTCTCTGTTTTAAGATTTTATTATTTGAGAGCGAGAGAGACAGAGCATGAGTGAAGGAAGGGAGAGGCAGAGGAAGCATCCTAGATTTGCTTTGAAAATCTGTAACTAGACTGGGTAGCTCAGTGGGTTAAAGCCTCTGCCTTCCGCTCAGGTCATGATCTCATCTCAGGGTCCTGGGATGGAACCCCACATTGGGCTCTCTGCTCAGCAGGGAGCCTGCTTCCCCGGTCTCTCTGCCTGCCTCTCTGCCTAATTGTGATGTCTGTCAAATAAATAAATAATAAAAAAAAAAAGAAAATCTGTAACTAGTGAGGTCTAGGTATATAAACATTTAACCTATTATCAAAAGCACTCTGAGTCAAATGTTCAATTGATAGAATTTTCTGCCTTGGATTTTAACACTTATGTGTCATCAATGGACATCTTACTACTTGAGCATAACTAGTTTTTAAATGAAGTAATATTTTCTTACTTTTCATTTGCTATTAGTTTTAACCAAGAATAGCAGCCATGTCTTTGGAAGATGTGTTTGCCTTCTCCAATAATTGGCAGCATTACTCAGACACAGCTAACCACTACCATTCTAGCTTTGGGTGTATGGCTTCTTTGGCCTATTATGAAGTCTAACTCACCAGGAAAAATGGCAAAAAGAAGTTTCTTTTGTTTTATTTATTTATTTTTATAAACATATAATGCATTATTAGCCCCAGGGGTACAAGTCTATGAATCGCCAGGTTTACACACTTCACAGCACTCACCATAGCACATACCTTCCCCAATGTCCATAACCCCACCACCCTCTCCGTACACCCCTCCCCCGGCCACCCTCAGTTTGTTTTGTGACTTTAAGAGTCCCTTATGGTTTGTCTCCCTCCCGATCCCATCTTGTTTCATTTATTCCAAAAAGAAGTTTTGATAATGATAAGATTCTCTCTTCTGGGAAAGAAATAATTGTTTGAATATAGATGTATACACAGACAGATGATGGGAGGAAGAAAGGGAGGAGAGTAGGGGAAGAGGTTAGGAATAGGGGCAGGAGGGAGTAGGGAGGAAGGAAAGAAAAATGATGGGAATTGAAGTGTTGTGTGTTACTCAATAACAAGACATCCCAATGTCCCATTTCACTGGCTTCCTGTTGTGGTAGACTTACAGAAGTATGAAATTAAAAAATGGTATGAATAGCTCCAAACTGCTATTTGTTCTTCCATCTTAGTGAAATAGGTTGGAACGTATGTGAGTCAGGAAAACCCCTTTGCTTCTTCAAGTTAAGTCTCAGACAAAGTTAGGACAAACAATCCACCTTATTTTCCTGATTGTAGATTAGGTACTTCACCATCCCAGGATGTTGAGGAAGCATGGAATATTTAACTCAAAGAAAAGGATACGTAAATCCTTCAAAAACTTGCGTGGGCAGCCTGCCACCTCACCAACTTTGTGACTCCAAACCCCACCTGGTCCTGCTTAGTCTTTTCAAAGGGAGACAAGTACATCTATATGTCTCTTAAGCTACTCTCCATTGGGAGGAAACCTAGAGAAGACAGGAAATACTGTCCAAATTTGCACAGTTAATAGCCAACATGTTCTATATCTGATTATACACAGGTACTGCCCTACGTTACTTTTAGTATTTTTTCCTTATAATGTAGCAATTATTATGATCCTCATTTATAGTTTAAAAAACTAAGGGTATTAGGAATTGAGTAGAATTACAGTGTCAAATAGCTAATAACTGGCGGAGCTGGAGTTCAAAAGACAAGTGTGAGGGGGTAACCGAAGGATGACATACCTGATTCACTTCTCTCTTCCCACCTATTGCCTTGCACTCCAGCCACATGTCCCATCATGCAGACTTCTTATAAAGCCCCCCTCATCAGGGAATGGTAGGTTCAGTCCCAGAATTTGGCCTACAGAAGGCAAGTCTTTAAATGTTTTAACTTATCTTAAACATTTGGTCTCTGTATTATATTACAGTCCATATATATGTGTGTGTATAATATTACAGTCCATATATATATGTGTGTGTGTGTGTATATATATATATATATATATATATATATTACAGTCCTTCTAATTACAGAGTCTAAGATTTCCAAGGAGGAAAACTCAGATAGATTCCTTGAGAATGAAATCTGGTGCATTATGTATACTTACTGAATGGTTCTACAAACATTTAGCTTCTGTTTGATGCCATTGTCAAAACATCCATGTATGCTCCAGAATCACTCACAAGTAATCATCTGAAATCTCTCTTCAGAGCCTATGCCACTGAGAGTTAGTGTCCTATGGGATTGCCTTAGGATGCAATCTTGAAGGTGAGAGATATTTTTACCAAGTTTGTTTTTACATTTATTTCACTCTCCTGATGAACTTGCTTTTCCCAATATTCTCTAAGGACAGGAGAAATTAATAGTAATGAGCTCATTTGGAAAGAAATGGGCTCGTGATCATTTTGGCTTTGTTCACTGTGTAGTAATGGCTCCTGCTCATTTTATTTTAAGGAATTTTGCTTAGGCAAGATGCTTAGTGCAGCAAGGTGGTTTTCACTAAAATAAACCTATTGAATTTTGGTGAGCCTCCGGGACAAAAAAAGAAAGACAATTGCCTATAAAATGTGGAATTGTTATCTTTTGGCGAAGGAGAACAGTAGGTGTGTGCGGCTTCTTAAGTGATAAACACGCATGTTTCTAACTTCATTTGTATACCTGCCAAATCTTCCCAGCAGCTGTCTTCATTACAACCATCTGAGCACTAATAGAATGAGCCCCAAATTTCCCAAACAACATGCCTCATAACTAAACTTCAAAAAGGCTTTTAGATCATCATTTAGAAAGTTTCTGAGAGTACATATAGTAAATTTTAAGGTGTAAAGTTTATAGTAAAACAAAAGGAATAAAAATCTTCACAAACAACACGGTTTCAAAAGATAACACATTAATAAATAGGAAAGAAAATGCCAATGGTTTCTTTCATGAAACAAAGTAGCTGTTATGGCTCGCAGAGACCTTGACTACCGAGACTGTGTTGACCCAACAGTTTTAAGGAAGTAATTAGGTCCTACCACAGATGCCTATTTTCAGTGCACCTGACTCCGTTTCCTTGTTGGAAAGGTTTGGAGAACATGGAAGGGAGAGATTACCCCTTGCGCTTCTTGTGGGGACTGATCAATGTGATGATGCTGGGCTCACCTCTGACCACGGCAAGCTTTGTAGGATAGAATGTACAGGCGTCCCTACTAGTTTAGTTGTAACCCTGGACCTTCCTCTAACTCTCTCGCATTACCTTTGAGTCGACTCATTTGAAAATAGGGATAAGGAATAGCATCTGCTGCATCCAGTTAGTCTAACTGTTGGATCATATAATGTGTACACAGTGCTTTGAGTATTACCCGGCATGGGTTGCTAAAGGAAAGCGATTCATCAGCTCCTGTGAAAGTTGAAAGAATTTCTTTATGAAAAGATTTCAGCATTTGGTTATTAGGACTTCTCTGAGCAGGGCTTATGTACAGTCTGAGAAGTCTCCTGAAGGCTGTCATGCATTCTTTAGTCATCCTTAAAAGGGCCCTGGGGAGAGGTCAGGCCTATGTTGCAGACCTCCGCACGATTCCTGTCATAGGAGGAAGCTCTAGTCTCTCAAAAAGAGAGTAAGGCAGGTGGGTGGGTGTGCGCATGCGCGCCCGCAGTGTTTGCATTTGGCTGCTAATTGGGGGAAAGGAAGTAGCTGACAGCATACGTAAGACCCACCTCACATTGGGTAGTCCAGCAGATCTGAGATCAGCAGTTAGAAATTGATGCTCAGGGGCACGTGGATGGCTCAGTGGGTTAACCCTCTGCCTTCGGCTCAGGTCATGATCTCAGGGTCCTGGGATCGAGCCCCACATCAGGCTCTCTGCTCTGCGGGGAGCCTGCTTCCCCCTCTCTCTGCCTGCCTCTCTGCCTGCTTGTGATCTCTGTCAAATAAATAACATCTTAAAAAAAAAAAAGAAATTGATTCTCAGTCTGCTGTTCACTGATGTTGACACAGAGGGATGGAATACTGTGTAATTTATACAAAATTTGTTTTTATGCCAGAAAGAATAAGTAAAATAGTTTTGTTTTTGTTTTTTAAACCTAACATTGCATGATCTGGTGGATTTTGAGGTTGTCTGATAGGCTAGAAAACCGACAGACTTTAAAAGCAGGTACAGCCAAGTTTGAATTCAGCTTTTCTCCTATTGCTAGGACTTTTAGTCAAGTCAGTCTCTCTGAACTGAGTGTCCATGATTAGACAACGGGGGGGGGGGGGTTGTTAATAACCTTCTAGGTTTCCCAAGAATTCACTACTGTGAATAATATATGGAACACCTACAATATTGCTTGGCTTAGCACAAAAGTGGCTGAGAAATATTAGAGTAGGCTCTTTCCCTTTATTAATGACATGATCCTTGTTAAACTAGGAAGATGCAGTAGCTGAAAAGTTTATGGATACGAACAAGAAAAGATGTTTCATGTAGAAGATAATAAGTGCATCAGGTAATATTCGAACATAACAATTCAATAAATCCAGTCACTTAGCGCTAACTAAAAGCCAGTTTATTGAAATCTTATTTTGTGCCAGGTATCATATTAATTTCTTGCATCCACAATCACAGCCCTATAGCCTTAGTAATTCCCTCACATGAGCCCTAACATGTAGTAATTACCTACATTTAATAAAACAGCAAGCAAGCAGAGATTTCCTTATGCTAATTATTTCTCTTGTTACAGAGAGAGCAAAGAGGAAAACAAAAAACAAATACAGACCCATGTACGGAAAGGAGTAAACAAGTCCCAGCTCACTTTTTTTTTTAACATTCTTGATTAATTTCTAATCTGAACAAAGCAAAATTCAAGAATTTCTCATATTTTTGTTTCAAGTGAATGGGACATTTAAATGACTGCTCGGTTACTCTTTTGAAGTACTGTGCATTTTTCATCATTTACTGACATCTTCCACTTGTCTGTGCTATACTTTCTCAGAGTGTTTTTAGAATTTCACACACCCCCTATAAGAGGCAGCAAAGTAGAAAGACCAAATGCATTACCAGAACCCTGAGGTTTTTGTTCCTAACTTGATGAAATCTACTTTAACTTTGGGAAAGTGAAAAGTTTTTAAACTTCAAATTACCTCAATCACTAAAATGAGGGTATCATCTAGATTTTGTTATATCTTTGTATCACTCTCTGTCCTTATTTCAAGGTCATGTAAGTAAAACAAAATCATTTGAAATTTCTTTAAGATTTGACAGAGAGAGAGAGAGAGAGAGAGAGAGAGTACAAGAACATATGTGTGGAGGGCAAGGGGAGAAGGAGAAAGAAAATCCTCAACAGACTGTCCACTGAGTACAGAGCCCCAGGAGTCAAGCCCAGGACACCGAGATCCTGACCTGAGCCTAAATCAAGTCAGATGTTTGACTGAGTCACCCAGGCACCACAAAATGCCTGCTTTTTGGCATAAAGCAATCACTACAACAAAATAGCAAAATGTTTCCCGTTGAAGGATCCACTGTGTCATTTTTACCATGTGGAATGAACACTTAAAAGTATTCCAAGACACTGTTGTGAGAAATACCCAATTAAAATAGTAGTTTTACTCTCTCAAGGGTTTTGATTGTATATATGTTGACTCAAAATGCATATAAATTTTAAAAATACACATGAATTTTAATTCACATTTTAGATGCTATTGTTGGATTAACATATCAATAAAATTCTTTCCAAATCAATCCATATTGAGTTTTCATAATGTGATTTGTTTCAGTCATAGTAAATACATGTTTTCTTATATGAATTGCCTATGGCAAGATTATATTGTCACTAGTAATAATATATATAAAAAGTGTTCTGTAATGAATCACACTGGTTATTTATTTTATTCCTCTACCCCTGGCTAGAAGAAAGCTTACAAGAACATTTTAGGAAGACTTTTGTTTATTAGAGGGCAAGTGGAATGGTTTTAGATTTTGATTATGTGAGAGAAACATTAACAAATAAAATAAATGTGATTTGGATCTTTCTAGCACTTAATGGCATAGTTCACTCTGAATTCTAAATTATTTATGGCACAGAAGGAGACACTTGGTAAATAACAGGAAAAGCATAGAAATAAAATACAGATTGAGGTATTTGCTAACTTTAACACCTGGGTGGCCAAAACCCAAGACTGGTGATTCATTTACTCTGAGTTACTTCCTAAAGAATAATTACATTTCTGAAAGAAATAGATTCGGCCATTAACAAATGACTTTAAAAACTTTACAAATAATCCTTTTGATTGAATGTTAAAGCAAATTGAATATAGCAGCTGGAATTTGGAAATATTTTTTTCTTAGACCTGCAGAGCACTTAATAACAATCTTATTTCAATATAAATTAATGACGATGTGTATCTATGAAATGCGATGTATTATCACCAAGGCAACAAATAAACAATCACAGGGAAGTTGGAAATCTAGAGGTGTGTTTGTGTATACATGTGCACAAATGTGTGTATAGGTATGTGGTTTCAGATGATCTATCTATATGTCAAAAAATGAGAAGCTACTCTTCACAAAGAAGACACAATTAAACCAAACACTGTTTTTATAACGGGTGATGCATGAGAACACCTACTCCAAATCAAGTTGGAAAAATTTAACTCCTGAAATATCTTTCATTTAAAGCATTACAATCTTCTCTGATATGCAAATAATTATTCTTACTTCTGAAGCATTTTATTTTAGTACTTCAAGAGTTTCCCTTCTCTTTAAACTGCTTCTACTTGTGGATTTCACTTCAGACTTCAATGGCTTGTATCCCAAGTATCAAGTTGGCTTCTTTTCCATAGAGGGAAATGATCATAGAGCATGCTTCCTTCTACTGAATTCCGTAGTAAAATCTTTCATTGGCGTCTGCTTTGGATGACATCTGGTTTATTTGTTATGTAACAGATTTACTTTCTTAAAAAGGTTGAAGTTGCAGTACTTTTTCCCTGGAATTTCCCTTAAAGTTTCACTATGCATACCTTTTTAAAAAATTCACCATTTATACTGCTCAAGTTCATGGCATACTCCCATTAAATATAAATACCACATCATTCATTTCAGTTTCCAAGTAGTTGAGTCCAAATAACTGTAAGCCCTAGTCCAGCTTTTACTTCTTTCCTCATTCATCACTGCACACTTATTCTGTTCGTTTTCTTCCTTCTCTCATAATTTTCTTTTTCTCAGAATTTTGGAATTGAGTCAGGATGACTATAAACGCAGTGAGTTTTCTGCTACCCAAGTCTGTGACCCAAAGGAAGCACCTTCTCAAAACTAAATCCCTAAATGTCAAAGATCTGACTAGGTCTTCCTTCCAAGAATGGATTACATTATCAATATCTTGATCTCTGAGACAGTAAGATCTGTTTCAGGGGGAAATATTAAGCATTTTTGGAAGAAGGCAACCATTGATAGTCATCAAGGGGACCCTGAAAAAAGAGAAAAAACATTGAAGGAAGGTAATCTTATTGAATTTGCAATTTTTACCAAGGCCAGTCCAGTATACCCATCTTGGCATAAAAGGGACTTCATCAGGCAGGATGTTATGTTTGTATCATGTATGTATTTATTTATTCTCCAGAAGCACAGGTAAGTAGACACAAATTATGTCAAAGGTGGAAGAGGGCAGAAAACCTGCAAAAGGGTTTGACAGAACCTCAGGTGACTTCATCCTGATTGATTTCTTGGGGCTCTCGTTCTTTCTCAGTGGTCACAGGAAATAAGAAACAATGGATATAATTAGAGGAGAGGAGATGGAAATCTCAACCTGCTGTTCCCTGAGATTTAAAGGTGAAGAGACCAAAGTAGAACAGAAGAGTTCCACAAAGATCTAGTAGCTGGGAAAAGAAACATGACACCTAAAACCAAGTATCTGTGAGGAAAGGTAGATCTGAACTGGTGTTTAGACTTAAGACAAAGGTGTCAACAGTAATGAAGGAAGGTTCTGAGCACCTCTTGAACCTGAAGGAAAAAGCCCATCCAAGAGACCAAGTACAGCATGGTGTTGTATTATTGGGAGAAAAGGCCAAACATCTTGAGGAAAGGAAGAGAAATCTAACTCTAAAATTAGCTATGCTTGGGGTGGAGTCACTCCACCAGCAATCTCAGGGATCTACAACAGTGCAGGCTTCGCTACTTTGTTGCCAACCTTCAATGGTGTCACCTAGTGGCTGCACCAAAGAACAGCATGATTTTCTACGTCAAGGCTCCTCTTGGCCTCTCTGTACCATCCCTTAACCTCCTCCAACCTCTCATACTATAGGACCCTGGTGATTGTTTTACCAGGAGATAGGAATTGGTTTCTGTGCTAACCAGAAAGATGAAAACATGAGCCATCCGTTGTAAAAATATCATATAACTATATTTGAATTCTGAGTAGAGAAGGCCAAAAATTAGACACATGCTCCCCGCCTTCTCTGCCAGAATAGGACTCTTAACCCTCTTCAAAGACACTAGTAAGTGGTCCAGATACATCTGTAGGGAGTGACCATGCAAGCATGAGAATGGAGTCGCAGAAGAACATACTTCTCTGTCATTTCCATGCAAAACGAAATGTGGAAGACCAGCCTTGTAAATGACGTTAATTTAAAATCCATCTGTGTTGGTAGAGGATAGCTAAAAGTGAGTCAATCTATTACAAAATGTATCTGAGTTATTTACTCTGAAGCATTGAACTAAACTATTTTATTGCTAAAAAAGACTTCAAATCAGTTTCAAAATTATTTTTGATTAAAATAAAGGAAGCACAGTATGTTCTTCACTTAAAAATATATGGTGTTACAACTACAGCCTTTTTTCCAGACCGACCTTTCTGGCTAGATAGCATTACATCATGCTGTGATGTTTCTAAAACAAGGTTTTAAAACAAAAAATTGAGGGAATCTGGAAGCCTAAACTTTTAAAATAAGAAATAATATCCCAATCAATGTACATATATGCGTGATTAGATTGTTATTGTTTAGTTATTTCAATTATAATTTGTAATTACCAATGTGACTTGGGGTTTTACATTTCATCCAAGACGTATATTAAAATCCTGAAAAAAAAAATTGCCAATTCCGGTCAATACCACTCCTCAATTATCTCTATTATCATCAGGCATTGTTTGTTCAGAAGCAAGATGACTCTAATATTTGCCTAATAAAACATAATTATGCAAAATGCCTCTAAAATCAAAGCATTTTCTAATAACAAGTATTTTGTAGATAATGCTTCTATCATACACATACTTTCAAAATAAAATAGCTATAGTCAAATCTGAATTATACAACAAAATAAAAGTACTACAATTTTTTTGTTGTTTTTTGGCCAATATGGATGATTTACAGAGATCAGAGTAGTTCTGGAATACGTGGGTGTTCTACTCTTAGTTAACTGAGAATGCGGCTGAAGAACTTAAGTCTTACAGCACAATGAAAAAAAATGAGAGGTTCTTACAGCTCTAAATATTTTTTGATTCTAAAATGTACAAAGTGTTACTGGAACTAACTTAGAGAAATTAAATACATAGAAAATACTTCTGTGCAGATAAAAATACCAGACAATGAGGACCATATTCAGATTCATGAAATACCATTCCCAAGACACAAAAAGGACTAATTTAAAAATTAAAATGGAGGGACGCCTGGGTGGATCAGCTGGTTAAGAAGCTGCCTTCGGCTCAGGTCATAATCCCAGCGTCCTGGGATCGAGTCCCGCATCGGGCTCCTTGCTCGGCAGGGAGCCTGCTTCTGCCTCTGCCTCTGCCTGCCACTGTCTGCCTGTGCTCACACTCTCTGACAAATAAATAAATAAAATCTTTAAAAAATAAATTAATTAAAATTAAAATGGAATATACAAATATAAATTTCTTTTTCAAATTTGAAAAAGTATAAATTTAAATTTCTTTCTCAAATTTGAAAAAGTCAAATTCTAAAATGAAATGGAAATTCCAATAATTTATAAATAGTTAGAAAATCAGAGGCTATTACGCTTTCCAAAAAATACAGATTAGAAACCAGTGGAAGTAGAAATCAGTGGGAGATGGAGTTCTAGGAAGCAGAACTAAGAAGGCATTTTGAAGTGCCTACTCTTCCTTCTCCAAACTTGACAGGGGTTCTCAGTTTAGGAGCACTTACCAATGAGGAGAAAAACTAAAACCAGTTTAAGAACAAATACTTCAGATTATTCTTGAATTTCCAAGTTTCCATGTTATCAAATTTTAATACTAAGTGATTGACAGCAAACATGAAAGTTATTTGAAAACAAAGGATCATTTAGAAACCTAATTTATGCATTTTTCAAGTAGCTAAACTTTTTTTTTTTAATTTAAGAGTCACCTCTGACCTTTCAGCTATGTTATCAAAAGGAACCTCTATTTTGCTTATATGTTTTCTTTTTTTTTTAGATTTTATTTATTTATTTAGCAGAGAGAGATCACAAGCAGGCAGAGAGACAGGCAGAGAGCGGGAAGCAGGCTCCCCACCGGGCAGGGAGCCTGATGGATGCGGGGCTCCATCCCAGGACCCTGGGATCATGACCCCAGCCGAAGGCTGAGGCTTAACCCACTGAGCCACCCAGGCACCCCTATTTTGCCTATATGTTTTCTTAAAAGAAGGCTACAGTAACCATCGAAGGACCGTTGTTCAATATTTTAAGTTCTTTTCAATATAAATTTTAATGTCTTGAATTTAGGATAGGCTGTACAGGTCTCACCTATTCTTAAATTAAATTTATTTTGCCAAATTATGTGTGAGGCAACATGTACGTATGTGTGAATAAATGAGAGACAGAACTTGTCTCTTTTTCCAGAAAGGGTCTAAAAGGTAGAACATACAGAGAAGAAAAAAAATCTAAGATAAAACAACTTTAAAAGAAATACCAGATATTTAGAAGTACATATGTTAAGGTAATCTAAAACATTATAAGCCAAAACCCAACTAATTCTTCACGGATGTGAAAATAGAGATCACAGCATGTAGTAACTAGGGAACATAGAAAAGTAACAAGCATGTATAAATATTTTGAAAATATTATTTAGCCCATCTGCAGATCTATATAGATGCTAAGTGCTTCAAACTACTATTTTATCTAGTATTTCTTA